>PCFV01000530.1:0-23136 GCA_002812785.1 Phytophthora litchii | reverse complement strand
TAGGAAAGTCACTATAGTGTGCTTTAATACTCATTAACCTTTATTCCTGATGTCTATGCTCTAGAACCGTGCTTGATGTTCTGAAGCAAAAGAGGAAGTGAGCTCGCTGTCGGACCACCTCCTCGACTGCCTCACTCCTCGGCGTCTCCTCATCATGGCCCTATGAATGACAGGCAGCTCTCTGTCTGTACTATCAAGATCGTATATGGCGATCCGAACTTCCACTTGTACTTGCTAATTAACAGGTTTAAGAGGTTTTCGTTTCATTGTTCATTTAACATTTCGGACAGACAGGGTAAACCTGTTGCCCGCGACTCTTCATTCAACAAATATCTTGCAATGATTAAAGGTGTAGTGTGCATGTTGTTTTGACTTCACCACAGGCCACAACTGAAAGATGCGCATAGCTTGAACACAGACAACGAGGAAAAACAACGACATGACTGAATACCATCCTCCGAAGTATTGAGAGCTACGGTGGCGGACAAAAACCCCAATACAGAAATCCTACAGATATTATTGGATAATATATATGAATATGAATCTGATAGTTTATTATAAGAGAAAAGTGATCTTGCTTTAAGACAGGTACTAAGGGATTGCTTTCGGAAAGCTACGTATTACTCCCCTCTATGGGATGGCCTCCCAAGCAACAATAAGTCCTCATTCGCAATACCTACATGGTGTTTAACGTTACGTCGAAGCTCAATTTTAACCCTTTGGGCCCCAAAGAACTAAAGGGTCTTTAAAACGATGAATACACATTCCCTATTGGTAGACACGCACACGAACAGACACACACTATCGTTAAGGTCCGTATTGGGCTTTCTACTCAACCAATTGGAGGCACCTTCAAGTTGCCTGGAGGGACCTGCGGGGTGGAAGACATTTTGAATTCGATATCCTTGCGGCCCAAATCGGGTCATTTCGAAATATTCCCCCACACACAGAACGCAATGGATATCAATCTTCATCTCATAGATAGGAACCTTTTGAAGACGATACGTCAAAACGACTTAGGGTGATTTTGAAGGCAAGGATAACGTCAGTGAGGTAGAGCTGGAGGAAATAAACGGAGAGGGGGGAACTATCGAAAGCGATGTCTGCAATGATGAGAGTGTCATGACGACGCGAGCGGGATACGTCAATACGTTAGAGAATGACGGAGGAAGAACGCTGTTTCTTCAAGAGGATAAAATTCGGCGTGCATACGCGCAGAAGAGTGTCACGGGGCTATTCATACTCTTCTTAACCGGAACAATTTGTGGTGTGGTGCTTTAATGGCTCGATACACGCCTCCAGGAGAAGGGAGTTTCTGTAATTTTGATGCGTGAGCTCAATGCTTACATCGGCTTAGAAATCGCGACCTGCTTGTGCCTACTAAACCGTTTGCGAGTCTACTGGTCCACAGATACTCTTATGGAAATGAACTCTATCGCACAACTATTAAGCGAGATTTGTTTCTCGGAATTCGAGCTGCAGTGACGTTGCATCCAGTTCATACGGTTCCTGGGGAGGTCAAGCTAAACTCCCCTGTGGCATTGTCGAAGTATCCTCAACAACATCTTGAATAAGTGCGCAACGTTGACTGTTTCTCGTGAGGAATCAGCTCTCGACGAGAGCTCTTCCAGGTCAAGGTACGGTCTGCAACACGGACATGTTCAAACCGGGGCTGCGCGCTTTTACGCTCTTTTAGATTGGAAAACACTATACGTTCACGGACGGTGTGACAGTGGTAGCGGAAGCACTACAGTCGAGTGACATTTGGAGCGATACGCAGCTGTGTCGACCTATGGCGACAAAGTGTTCTGCGGATGGCTTGGATCTAAACAGCGCCTTAACGCTCTGGATGGCAATTCTTAGCCTCCAGCACCAACAACTTTCAGGCCTGAGTGGAAAGCGCGCTGGGATGGCAATTCTTAGCCTCCAGCACCAGCAACTTTCAGGCCTGAGTGGGAAGCGCGCTGTGATTATGGATTCGTTTTATACACACTGGTGAGATTCGAGTTATTGGAACATACAGGCTACAACCCTATTGATATCTTGTCTAAACCTCCTGTCGAAGCTGTCGTGTTGACTCTAAAATATGCAGCTCATGGAGCATGAAAGCTTGGATGAGACACTGTTGAATCTAAGCAATACTGCAACGGAATGACGAGTGTGCAGCGTTGGACGGGTTCAAAGGTCTTCCGTCAGTCTAATATCCGCGTACTAGCCGTTGTTGCAGTCTATAATAAGTTTATGAATGCGGTTGATCGCTTCGACCAGCTCCGCAGCAGCAACACCACTCAGCGTCGAGAACGAGAATACAGATGAGTGTGCTTACATCGTTGTTGGGTGTGGCAATTCACAATACCTTTGTGATGTACCAGACCCTAGCAGATAACTCCAAACAAAGAAATCCATTCGAGCTGTCAAACGTAAATTGTAAACACGCTGTCAGCAACACAACGGCAGGTCATGAAACAGCTCGAACAGAAAGCGATTTACAGAGAATCGATCGAGCAAATTGTCGGTAGTGATTCCTCACTGCACACGCTGACAAGAAGTCGGGAAAAGCTGATATGTAATTAGAGGTGGAAAGACTCGAGTATAGTATGCATGTACGCGCTGTAGAAGTGGGTTTCATTTTGAGCGCATCATGGCTATTCACTACAAATACATGATGATTGAAAATGCGGCGGTCATAAAGGCGTTAGATGCTGTTACTCTGTCGATAAGCGGTACACCGTGGTAAACCCAATACACCAGAAGAACACCATTGCATTGAGCCTCATGAAATAAAGCTCCCACGTCTTGTTTTGAAAGAGCCACGCCCTGTATCAAGAAGGCGATCAAGAATTAGCCCAACACGCAGACAGATAGATAGATAGTTTCCGCACGTATGTGTGTAAGTATGCTAAATCTTACCCCATTGCTTTCAACCTTGCCAATGTTCATCAACGTGACGCATGACACACCCAGACACCCGGGCGCGTCGTGTCTTCACCAAGCTACTAAACTTGAGATAGACGTAGAGGTGATAGACTGCCTTTCGAATATTATCGACTTCCCGTGCTTCGTACACGTTGAGAGCTTCTCGCCACGTTCAATTAGAATGTGGCGCATGGTCTCCCAATCATATCGCGTTCCTCTGCAGAATCTGCAGATGCCAGAAAAAGAGAAAAGATAAGTAATAACGAATATTCTGTGATCCCTTGTGCGTTTTGGGAATAGCTGTTTCTAAATAGTCCACGAAGCCAATCAATCAGTACTACCACTATCAGGGATTTCGCATCGGATCCTATCAAATAATATAGTCACACATTATTTGCACCAATATAGACGCTTCAGTGACTTGACCCAGACACATGTATAGCTTATCTGATATCCTTCGATGCTGCTCAACAGTGACTCCAGTCTGGACCAACACTTCGCTTCTAGACGTAGTCGAAGATCAGTTCGCAGCGCCCAAATAGTGATGTGGTGAACATCACCTTCGCCGTTCAGCTGGCCGTCCCACCTTCGTGGCTAATGAACTTGCTCTTGTTGTCATGTCTAAGTGCATCCACCACCACGTTTTGATTCAAATCGAACAAGTAGCCCTGTATATCAGACCACGGCATTCTGTCTCGTCCTGTGACAGCATGGCACCAGTGTACTCGTACACAATTTTGATAGCTGCGATCGCTTCGCGCGCGTACATTCGGTACCAATCTACCGACGGAAAGCTCATACCCAGTACTTTGTACATACTATGGATCACTGAGCATTACCACACATCGAGCAGGTTCCGCGCTGTTGATACTCACCAGCGACAATCCCACCCCGCACGACACACAAGTGTCAGGGGCACGCTCACGCAGTCCCCAAATCACGGACACTTGTTGGTACCTGGCGAGCACAAACAAGCAACCTTCAAACATGTCAAGCGTCACACAACACTGCATCGTACACATCGCAGCTTTCACGCTTATATCCACAAATTGTCACGATCTCGGAGCGTTCTGGGTGTTCATCCAGCGTGCTTACGTCGCTACTATCGCACCTATTCCGCTTCAAACAGGAGCAGTTAGTACCATTCATATCTGCTTGCCTGGTATCCGTGGTTCGCTATTGATCCATCCTGTAGACGCTTGTAAGAAGTCTCGCCGGCAGTTAGGTTACTCCCGCATGACCCGAACTTGTACTTCCAGTGTGCACACGACGGCCCGCACAGATGTCTGTGCAAGTTTTCCGGATTGCCACAGATACGTTTAGCTGTTGTATTCTGACAGATCGGCTGAATTGTGCTGCTAGGATCTCTTTGTGTCCTTATTCGCATCCGGAAGAGGTCTTTGACGCTATACACAACTGCTTCAGCTCCGGCAAATCTAATTAGCTAGTCCTGTTCACCTTGCTGTCCAAATCAAAGCATCATCCGATCAGCAGAAGAATGAGCTGGTTCACCAGTGCAAGCAGTTGATCGAGCTAACGAACAACGAGGGTTTTCGGATTCGGCCTCCTGCTTGGTAGCGCGTGGCCACCACCATGCTCTTGACAAAGCGTACTTGTAGCGTATCCGACAGAACGACTCACAATAGCGTCCACCAACTCGTTATACGATTAGGTTGATCAAGCCAAACGCGGCGAAGTTCTCTGTCGTGTAGTCCACGAGATAGTTAACAATGGTTGCAAGCCCCTGCTTAAGGGATTACCGTCGACAACGAAGCCTGCTTCACCAAGTTGGAGGGTGGCCGAACCACCCAACTCTGACGCATCATTTCTATCGCGACACAACTTCTTCACCCGATCTAAGCCGGATCTCGTTCACAGTCTCGCGTCATAGCAACTTCTCCAACTCGATGTACGTTGTCTACGCCTTTAAAAATTCAGCTCACTCTTCAGTGAATGAAAAGTCTGCTCCGAATCGCTTAGACGACCAACCACCAGCTGTACCACGTAATTCGTCACCTCTTCGTCCCTTACTAGACACCTCCGTAGCCGTGCTTCTTCGCCAATTCACAGCCTCAGTTCAATTGGGCCTTATGCTCAAAGTGTGCCATTGTATCGGATTATTAAGGCGCGTAATTCAATGGTAGATGCATACTTCCGCAGCTTCTTCGACAAGTAGATCCGAAACAGCGACGACATGGTATTCTTTGGATTAAGCAGTTATTTACCTAGATCTATCTGAAATGAGACACATTGGTCGTTTAAGTTCATATGTGCAGCACGACATTAAGTTTCCTTGCCTCGGATCGATACAACAAAATTCGCGATTTGCTCCTGTGTGTTTCTCCATTGCTGCTTCTTCATACGCAGCATTTTCTGGTGAGTTTCTAACAAATACTTCCTTCAATGGCAGCGGTTTGTGATGAAGAAACGAGCCATCTCCAACGAGAAGGGTGCCATCACTCTGCGGTTTGCTAGAATACTGGGGAATACATTGGTTAACTTCCCGAATGATTCCAAGATCGTGGAATGGCTTCCGAACGTATTTGTTCAATCTGCACATATTCACAAATAATTAGCTCACGTAGTGAAGGGAAATGATCTGATACACCAGCGTTACCGAATGAGCAGGAAATTGCAATCTGACTCGAACGGTTCACAGCATTGGGGGTCTTTCGCAGTATGCATGTTGCAATCTTTTACTTTGAGCTTTTCATTAAATGGTTTGGTCACCTCTATGGGAATTCTGGTTTCTCAACACTCCCACGACACTAGAACGCACCTTGCCTTATTCACATCAATCCACCAAAACTTCATATCTGACTCCTATACAGCTCTTAGATGTAGAGAAGCCTAAAATCTTCATACTCCGCTTCATAACAACCGTCTTCCTTCCGTTCACATTTGTTGTGGTTTACTTTGTGTCATTTAGCAACGCTAACAGGTTCACTGTGCCAGCATACGTGACAAGACCAACAAACAGTACGGTGATAGCGATTCCAGCGGGACGACTGTACTCGCCGTACGTGCGCATCTCCTGAGCTTCTAGCTTTTGTCGAGGCAATAAATAGAGGGTTGGAACCAAGGCCAGCAGATTGATCGCGGAGTTCGCCATCACAAACGATAGCACCTGAGTGCGTGTCTCGTGGGTGTCTTCTTCAATCACAGCGTCCGTGAAGTCCCTCTTGAGCTGTGCACTCGACTTGCTAATTGCCTCCGAGAAAGTCAAAATCACCATACTAATCAATATGTTGTACGACGAAACAAGACCCGTGGTTGCGCCTTCCAGGCAATTTTCTGTAATTTCCACGATAGGCAACGATGTTACCAATAGCACAGCAGCACGTGAAATACCGGTCAACGACAAAATTGCCAAAGTATACCAGGCGCTACGAACACCATTGAAGATTGTAGGAAGAACTGCTAGCAAGTTCACTGTCACACCAAGCAGTAAGCCTCCCACATAGATGCGTATCCAACTGTAATTGAATAATGTGAGCTGGAATGCCAGGATCGAAATAATCATGATAATCTGCTTCGGGATCTCGCCAACGCGCTCATCGTTAGGCGTTGCATTTGCCCAATACATGACTGCGTCATCGACGAAATTGAACCTAAATGAAGCGAGAAACACAGAGAAGCAGACAAACAAGATGATGCGCCATACAGCTTCTTGTTGGAGAATACTCCAAAGTTGACGTGTTAGCGATGATCGATCCACTGAATCCACCTTGAGTTGCCTCGGCTCCTCATCGAGTCGAAACAATACTGCCGGAATGGGTATTAACGTCACCACCGCCATAATAAGAATAATGACCTTCATGGAGATCACCGCTTCTGTCGTATCCGACTCGTTGTTGTAGCCAACAACTAATGATATCATAATATCTGCCAACAGCGTCGCTGCCTCTTGGGTCAGCAAATACTGCACCAACAGTGTACCACGTTCGTGAATGGGTTCACGTTGTGATAACTCCACTAGAAATGCAAATGCTGTTACCGATGCCACCGTAATTCCCAAGCTTGCCGCCATCATCAAGAGCACGTAAACTGCACCTCCGTAGAAGGTTCGAACGCTAGGGTTCATTAATCCCGTGCTGTCATCGATCAATGCCACAATAACGAGCGCCATGAGCGCCATGTAGGCAAATATCCATCCACCAAGCATGTACGACTTGCGGTGGAAACTCCACAGCGGATAGAAATCTGACAGCAGTCCAATAAAAAAGCTGATAACACCAGGTAACTTGACAAATCGAAGCGTAGCTGTGCACTGATCATCATTGAAGCTCAGATACACACAGAGCAATGGCTGAAAGGCATCAGCGAGGAATGGCACCATGAAACCTGTAGCAGCAGCCGAGATCGCTAATCCACAATAGGGCTCTGAAAACAACTCTGCCAGTGCACCTGCACGTAAACTGCCATACAACAAGTGGTTAAAGAACCCTGAAGGTGGTGCTGTAGCTGCTCGCCTCCTCTCTGACGGTCGAATAACTTCCTGTAGTAGCTGAATTGACGGTGGAGCAGAGCTCGATCTGCCCACGACTGGAATCTCTGAGTCCACCCACGTCCGATCGAATGCAACGGAATGTTTCTGCCCTACGTCGCACGTGTTGCTCGTTCCTGTTGCTTTTCTTGATCGTGGCGTGGCACACAAGACGTCGTCCACATTATCCGTTGGTGTGGACGAATGCACGCGCAATTCCCTGGGCACTCGAAGGCCGTAGACGTCGTCTCCAGCACCAGTCTCAGCAGCAATGCGGTTCCAGTCATAACCTGTACTCTCGGCACAGAACGAGCCTTCCGAGATGAAGCTGTAGCTCTTGGAAGAGCGTTCACTTTGCATTCCCCTTTGTTACAAAGTTGCAATTTGCCGGATAGTGGAAATTGAGGAAGCAATGAGACCACTGAAGAGAGACAAGGTGGGGAAACGTCCTTCTAATCGCACGCAACACTCTCTCGTTGCCATGCACTCGAGTCGAGTTTCGAGGTCTCCTTTGTCGTTTTGCCACAAGTCACAGACTCACTCGCTCTTTCGGTCCGACTCGATGACACTAATGAGAGGCAAGTAGAAAAAGGGAGAGGAGAATTCATCTAGGAATTTGTATGTAGGAGAAGACAAAGGCTGAACCCATACCACAACGGGACGATAGCACTACAAACTCGTGGCAACAATTGGCAAGATTGCCATCATAGCAACGAAATGATAACGGGCAGTTTACACCGAAACGACTTTTTGCAAGGAAAAGCAACAGCTCGAGGAAGTTGCCTCGATCAAACGTTCAGTGTACGTATATAACTGCAATTGCTACTTTTCACTGGCGAAATGGCTGCTCTTGGACGGATGTGTTTCGGTTCCGAAATTCGTGGCTCCGCGCTTTGCTGCATGTCCACGCTCACGGAGTTGTCGAAAGACACTCAACAAACTTCTCACAAGTCGAGTCGTTGTGGGGGTTCGTGCGGTACGAACTTTGCATGATTGCCACTAAGTGGGTTGCAAATGTCCTCTCGTCGACGAAAAGAGATTTGCAAACATGGAGGACTGACACATCAAGATGGAGAGGCTGTTGTGGTTCGCAATACAAGAGAAGCAGACTCAATATGTACTGTAGTGGTAAAAATAACATAACTCAGTACTATCAACAGCTACCAGCCGCACAATTGATCATGCTGCTACGTCGATCGCTAACGCCGCTACGACTGCATGTTCAGCGCCGTCATTTCTCGGACGCCTCTGTCTCTGTCTTAGCTACATCCCTGCGTGATATCGCGCGCTCAGGCGGCCGCGTCGTGGAATTAGAACTGTCCAAGTCCAGCGACTTGATCTGTCGCCAGCTCATGTGCGAACACGTCGGTGACGCTTGCGCCTGTCGTCTGGCGCTTGCCCTGGAGCGAGTTCCGCGTCTGCAGCGCCTCGATCTATCCACCAACCAACTGCGTGCGCTACCTGACGCTGTGTTCGCTCTCAAGACGCTCAAGACGCTCAACATCCAGCAAAATCGACTCACGACTCTGTCAACGGACGTGGAGAAGCTCACACAGCTCGAGAAACTGGACGTGAGGCAGAACCAGCTCAAGACGTTGCCAGTAAAGCAACTGGAGACATTGATGAAGCTCAAGACATTGCGCGTGGCGGGGAATGACCAGTTGATACAGAACCTAGAGACACTGGACATGTCGGAACAGTTGAGGGCCAAGATCCTAGTGGAGTAGGTAGTAATGAAGCTGGTATTGCATTTTATTGACTAGATCCTCGGGAGTATCACGCCGGAGCCGGGACTCGAGCTTTCACTGCCGAGACGATGCTGGGACGCGTCTCGATGAGCACCTCCGAGGTTTCGTGTACTGTTCATGGATGAAGTACTGTGGTTGTTGTCGTGGGTCAAAGTGCGACTTGATCGACGTGCAGTAGGGCCTTTGGACACACGTCTGGAGATGGATGTACTGCTGTCAGTGTTACTTCCTGCATTGGCTCCGATGCCAAACGAGAAATTCCCGCGGTTGCTCAGGGCTCGTACTATCAGAGCTCGTCCAGTGGGTTTCTTTTTCACGGGTAAAGGGATTCTAGTCTCACTTCCAGTATCATCATCGTCAGCTTTGGCTGACCCTGCTGGAGATCGAGAACTGGATCCGATAGTAGATTTCCTGGCATTGTTGCCTTGTCGGTGACCGAGTTTATGGTCATCGTCGATTACACTATCTTCTCCGATGGCTAGTGCGATCGCGTCAGATAAATCGCTAGTGCTGCTTCCTGCTGATCCAGTTTGACCCGATCCCAATAATGCATTCGCCATCTTGGCGAATCGCGAATTTTCGAGTCGCAACAAGCATTTCGTGAGACGTAGCTGCAGAATCTGGAAACGACCATAAAGTTTGTCTTGAATCGAGGATCCGGAAGAAGGCACAATTGGTGTAAGTACTGCAAGGAAAGTCTTTGGCTCAGCAGGTACGAATCGTGCATCGTCAATGGCCGAACTACGAAAATCCCAACATACAGGTAATGGGGTCTCGAATCGCAGCGTCGAATTCCCAGCCAAGAAGATCCAGTCTTTCTCGGTTGATGCGCGGAGAACTGGTAGTGCCAGTGGCATTGCTGCAGCTAAGCGGTCAACACGTTGGATACCTGCTGGATCAAGTTCAAACATTGCCAGTAATGCAGTCACGACACCAGCCTCCATGAGATTGTCCATTTCTTCGAACTTCCGACGTTGTGTCTGCTGCTCGGGGCTTTCGCTTCCGTGGGCTTGAACCAGGGCTAGACGTTCCTTGATTCGGTGTTTGATGTGTGCGAGTGCTACAGCACAGGCTGGTGCCATGTCACTGCCACCATCGGTGGATAGTTTGATGAGCAACGGGACTACACCGCTAGTCACCATAGCGTCCAAACCGCGCATAGCTTCGCTTTCATTAAGCTTTGCTATTCTTTCGTCATCGTCGTCACCAATGTTTGTGTCATCTTCAACGCTGATGCGGCATGATGTGAGGTTGTAGAATGCCAAGATAACATGCTTGCTGGCCTGCATTTGCCGACGACCAGGGCAACACGTGCAGATGATGGCACGCATCAAGGGTACGAGGCGGACGTCACGCATTAGCATTAGACAAACAGGCTCCCCCTGTGTTGAAAGCGCTCGCAGAATGACAGCACACCGTTCCGCCATTTCTTGTCGAGCTTCGTGTGCCTTCTTACTTGCTTGATCCTCACCAGGAGGAGGAGGATCGTTGCCAAGATCAAGTGCTCGTGCAACCACATCCAAGGCACCATCAACAATGACAGTCTCACCAGTTTTCTCGCAACGTGCAAGTTGGCTCAGCGCATAAATTGAGGCACGCAGCGCTACCTGGGAGACTGGTAGCCCTTCCGTGACTTCTGTGATTTCGCGTAGTACTCGAACAGCTCCAGTAGCTACGAGTTCGTTCCAATGCAGTGGGTCTTCACACATAGCGGCTACGATTTCTGCACAAACATCACCAACTCGTACCGAGCATCGCAATACTCGTGGACGAGAAAGTAATGTCGGTACCAATGCGTGGGTAAGTAGTGCTCGTCGGTGTCGTGCGTGGAACGTCAAGTTGCCTAAGGTTTGTACGCATGCCAGCACCATGGCCTCGTCCTCTTGGTCGTCGCTGCCCCTGGTACGTTCACGACTTGCGTTTGCAGCAAGCACGCGGATAATTTGTGGTACTGCACCAGCTTCCTCCATACGGTCATGTAGCACTGGGTAACACGAAATATTGCATAGAGCGTTGAGTGCGAACTCGTGCTGCTGTCGCTGCTCCAGTTCCAGTGCAGGGTTGTCAATCAACACGGAAGTTCCTGCGTCAAGTGGAGCGAGCAATAACTTCTTCGTGAGAACATCCACGAGTCCAAGAGTAGCCACAGCCTCGCAGTTGACTCGATATGCTGAAAGAAAACATAATGCAGCAGCACATGCGTGTCGTGTTGGCGGATCGGCATGTTCACACAACACCAGCAATGCAACTAGAGCACCACTTTCTACCAGTCGAACTGCCATGCTGGAGGAACCACCTGAGGTCGCAGTATCAGTGGCAACTACCTTCCTCCCCGACGGAGGCTTTGGCTCCGAAGCCAAGTTGGTCAAACACGCTGCAAGTTCGCGATGGATCTCCTGACTGCTAAACTCCATTTCACACAGCTTAGTGATAACTTGTGCTACCTTGAGCTCCATGAGCGTCTCTGCTAGTGCTGGGTCACAACTGAGATTGTACAAGGCTGTAACACACAGCGTCCGAATTTCGACGCTCTCAAGACGCGCAAGCTTTACCAATGCGTACAGCACGCCGTCCTTGATATGAGCTGCGCGCAATTCATCGTGTGTGAGCAGGTTGAACAATGCACGCGCACATATTTCCTTGGTTGAATCGCTGTTGATACGCAACAAAGCATTCACGATGAAGTCTGGCACAGTGCCTTCCTTCCACACGTACCGGACACCCACGGGCTTCGCTGCAGGAGGCTCAACGGCTAGGTTGCACAACGCAACAGCGGAGTAAATCTGAATATCTTCCACGCCGCAACGCATCATGAGCGTAAGTGCCGGATACAACTCGGCGCAACGCGTTAACAGAGCGCGATGAGTTGCGCTTGATGCCAGCTTGGCAAAAGCAATGGCACAAGTGAGTGTTGTCGGCGCATACGACGAAGCTGACAGATCGATTAACATATCCAGTACAGGGGTTTTCTCCAGTGCGTCCGCAGCAAGATTACAGCATGCAGTGGCACAACATCGCAAGGTTTCGCGAATGACCGCAATAGCAGAGGCACTTACTGGAACATCTGAAGCTGCCGCTGCTGCTGCAGAGGAGGTAGCAGCACTCATAATGCGACGAAGTAGGCGAACACCATGATCAGCTACCATACGTGCACGCGCCTCAGCGTCAAACGACAAATTGGCCAGCACACCTGCACACTGACGCAGCAGTTCATCGGCACGCACTGGAGGCTTGTTGAAGACTTTGGCAAGTGTTGTTACCACATTGGCACGCAGCAGTGCGGGTCTGCTTTCGGTTGCGAACGAAAGATTGAGAAGACAACCCAGCGCACATTCCTGGTAACGCAGAAGCACTGTTGGTGGTCCTGGTGCAGGGGTTGAAGGTGTTGGTGCTGTCGTTCCAGAGATACCTTCATCGTCAACGTCACCCTTACGTCTACAGAGCCTGACGATTGCACGGATAGTGTCGTCCTGCAGCAACACAGTATGGAGGCTCTTTTCGCATGATACATTGAAGAGAGCGTTGGCGCAGAGGTCTCGAACACGGTCATGTGGTGTGCGAGTAGCAAGCCTCGCTATAGCTGCTGGCATGTTGCTTTGGAGGATTTCCACACAAGCGGCAGGGTGTGCTAGCATACTACATAGTGTCAGCACTGCAAACTGTTGAGCCAAGGCACTGGCACCAGCGTCAGTACCTTCGTCTTCTTCCACGAAGCGAAGCAACAATGACACGACTCCAAACCGTGCCAATAGTGCACGACTATCAGCTGTGGCGGACATGTTCGACAAACACAGTGCCGTATTTTCCCGAACTGAGGTACTCGAGTGGTGAGTGCCAATCTCGACAAGATTCGCCACAGCATCACTGAGAGCCAAGTTCTTGAGGGACGGAGGGTATGATGAAATGTTAGCAATAGTCACCGCACACATTTCACGGACCTCCCGGGGCTTCTCACATTTGAGCAGTTCCTCAAGGCATTCTAGGATACGTCCATGGCTCAGTGGCTCCAAGTTACCCGACAACCCCGATAAGTTGCAAAGTGCAGTAGCAAGATGCTTTCGGATAGTACCAATATCACCTCCATCTTCAGCTTCGTCACCGGTGCCGGCAGCAGCGACTACGCTTGTTTGCTGCGCAAGTTCGCACACCGTATCAAGGATGCCTTCTTCCACGACTTTCGCTCGCGAACCACTCAGCAACGACAGGTTGCAAATGGCCTGAGCAGCAAACCTTGCGCTGGACTGGTCTTTGCGGGTAGCTAGTTTCATGAGAACATGAACGACACTCTCAGCCACAGACGTACTTGACGCTGACGCGATGTTGATAAGAGCCTTCACACAGGCTTCTTTTGTCTCCAAGTCTGGCACGTTGAGCATCGACAGAATAGCAGACACGCATCCTTCCTGTACGAGTCGGAGCTGTCCTACACGTTCATAGGAAAAACGACATAATGCCATACTCGTGTGACGTCGTACTTCTTCGTGTTGCGCTTTTGCCAGCTCGAGAAGTGCAAGTAGCACACCTTCATCAGCCATTCTATTCCCGAGTACGGATTCACACAAGAGATTCAAGATGGACGCGGCACAAAATCGCTTCACCTCCACGTCTTCGAAGATGGCAAGCTTGCTCAATGCTAACATACAACCTTCAGATACCATTTGCCTTTCGTGACCAGGAATCGTTGAGAAGTGGTAAATACTGAAGGCACATTCCTGTTTCAGTCGGATCTCGCGAGATAGTCCCGCGCTAAAGTCTAATGCATCAGCAGTTGGCTCCTGTTCGTCTTCATCTTCCTCTTCATCATCTTTGGTCTTGCTGTGGCGACTCAACGCCGAGTCACTTCCTCCAATGTTATTGAGCGTACCGCTCGTTCCATCCATGCTGTTCAGGAAGGTGGTCGGCTTGCGAAAGCGCGACAAGTAAATCATACCGTCTTCGTAATTACCACGTTGGCCGAACAAGTCTCCACCATAACCTCCAAACACACTGTCAACGCGTGGCCCTCGAGTTGCTAGTGGAGATGGTCGCGTGATGGATCGATTTCGTGGAGACTCAAAAACTCCCGAATTGCGCCTTGCTGGTGGTGGTGCGGGTGATGCTGCAACACCTCCTGGATTATTCATCACATGTGAAGGTGGTGCATGACCATTGTTTTCATCACGCGCTTCTTGCGGGATAATTTTCGTGTTGATATGGCGGTACAACGTTCGCACCAAGTCCTCTTTGGTGGTGTTTGTCTTCCAAAAGTTTCGTTGACGGTGGAGCTTCCAGTGCTTTGCTAGCTCTTTAAGCTCTTCGAAACGAATCGGTGCCGCTGCCGGGTCCCGTTGCCTTGGGAACAACTCGAACCGTGTCAAATATTCACGAAGCACATCCAGCTCTTTATCACGCTCGAGTTCCTCCAACAGGTCTTTGGTATGCCTCGCATTCTGGGACAGTCGATGGCTCATGAGCTTGTCAAGAATTTCAGGACAGTTGAAGTCACCACCCAACGGGACTCGCCACGATTCGACTCAACTCACTTTCGCTCCCAATTCCGCTTCCGGGATGTCCGTTTCACAGGAACTTGTTGATGAACTTCGCTGGACTTGTTGACGCTAATCTAGTCTCCCTATTCTTGGGGGGGTTGGCATGGGATGAAGGTGACTTGGAATTGATGACAACTTTTATCTGTCGTGATTGAGGAAGTTCCCAGTTAACTTTGCAGCATGGCGTTGAAGAGCTATCACCGTGAAACTCTGAATGGTACGTTGTGTAGATGTATCCGTGTCCGCTTTGATGTCTGAAATCGGATACTCTATCCAGACAACTGGTATGAAGAGCGTGCAGAACCTTTGAACGGCGTGCTACCTCGCGATGGAGTGGTAAGTATCGATTGTTTTGTCGACTTTGTGCCATTTCCTTACTCTTGCTGCTGCAGAAAGAATTTAAGACGACAACTGGAACAGATTTCAACGGAGCTCAACCTGTTATTCCGGTATGCTGCGATAAGAATCTCCCGTCGAGAAGGTCAAATGCTGACATGTCTTGCTTTTGTTGTCCGCCAGAAGCACCGCATGATCAATGACGGCAATGTTGATGAGGCACTTCGGCAAACTGCTGCACTTGATTGGAGTCGTGGATTTCGTTCAGTGCTCCCAGTGCCTGATCCAGAACCTGATCGAGGCATGATCTCGACCCAGCATCGAGTACATGTCAACCACTTTGCGTCGTCGTATCAACCGTCGTGTACATTGACTGCGGGAGCCATGATCGCGGCGGGAGGACCGGGTGGAAGAGCTGTTGAACGAGGCAAGGCCGTGTCCGGTGCGATGGGCGAGGTCTACAAAAGGAGCTCAGAGCCGCAGAAGGACACGTTAGCACAACGATCTTGGATGTATTCCACCGACCCGATGATTACCGTCATGCAGAAACGTACTGCTCTTGAGGCGATGCAGTCGAAAACAACCCCTGAGCCGCAGCAAGCAAGTAAGACCGAGAATTATGGACGAAAAATTACGTCCATCACGAGTATTCGGCATCATCACAAAGGGGTCTTTGTTGACGATGAGCCCGAACACCAGCAGTAAACCAACACACTCGTCTTGTCGGCAAGGTCGTGCGTTAAACACAAGAACAATCTAGCGATTCACTTTCCATCGATTCTTCTAATTGTTTCAGTCAATCTGTTCTGACGTCCTCATTGCGTTTTGCGCCAAATGTACAAGCTCCCTTCTCCAGGCTATTGAGACGCACCGTTCTCAGCGAGGCACATCTGATAGCAGCTCTGCACAAATACACAAGCAAACGAAGTTTGTTAGTCACTCCGTTGTGGCCTCGACAGATCGTGGAGAACGTACCAAAAACTCTTCTTCTGTCATGTTCAG
Source organism: Phytophthora litchii (assembly GCA_002812785.1). Taxonomy (NCBI): domain Eukaryota; phylum Oomycota; class Peronosporomycetes; order Peronosporales; family Peronosporaceae; genus Phytophthora; species Phytophthora litchii. The sequence goes on along the minus strand of PCFV01000530.1, from coordinate 7,120 downwards.
AAGATCTTCATCGTCAACACCATCCAAACGTTTAGGCTGCCCATTGACTGTAACCTCAACGTCGATGCTGCCACCTTCGTCATCTGTGCACCACTCCCACTCAACGTCTTCCAGTTCTTCCTCGTCCATGGCATCGCCGTTCATCTCGGCATCCCAACCCTGCTTGTCTACCTGTACTTGTACCTCGCCTTCGTGATTCTCTTCGTTGTAGCGCTCTAGCTCTGCCATATAAGCTCGCTTAAACGCTTCCTGGCGCTGTTCCTCTGTCATATGAGTGAGAGGATCCACATTCTGCATGCTAGATTCCATGGTAATCGGCTTCTCTTCTACAGCAGCTGCAGCGGGTTGCAGGTGCTTGGCTGCCATGTGCCCACTGATCGAACTTCCCTGAAGGAATTCCGGCAGCGCACGAGGGGCTGCGACCTGCTGGTTAGCAGCCTTTTTATCTTCTTTCCGCTCTCTACTCGTTAAATACTCGTCCTCTGCTTGGTCGTTGCCAGCAATATCCACGATGATCTCTTGGTCCTGCGCACCATACGGATACAAGTATGACTGACTGTTCTGATCGTCGCCGCGGTTGCCACCGCCACCACCTCCTCCCCCACCGCCTCGGCCACCACCACCACCCGCTGCATTAGCAGCACGTGCACTAGTACCTCCTATTCCGGCAGCTCGGTTGTCACTTGGCAAATTACTTGGCAAAGCGTGGCCTTCCTTCACAAAATCACCGATCCGACGCAGCACCTCGTATATGCCTTCGTGCATACCATTTTGTTTATTCATTTGATCCTTAAATTTGCGTTGCAAATTCTGGATCCGGAGTAGTCGATCATTATTGTCACATTCCAGCAGCAATTCATTGCAGTGTCCACAACGGAACTGGAACTGCCCCGGCATAAGCAATAACTGTGCCTCCAGCGCCGTGTATTCTCGTCCACACTCAGGATCACTGCACTGAAAAGTCTGCCGTTCAATCTCTAGCTGTTCGCTGTCTTTAAGGTGCTCGTGCATCAAGTACAGTCGATACTGTACCACGTCCACGAAATACTTGTAGTCAATATACCAGTACGACGTGGACGAGCTGCCGCCTAGCCGCTTGTCGTTCAGCACCTCCCTATAAGATAATAACATAGTAATATAATACAGAATGAGTATTATACTATTTCCTCAACATCATAAAACATGGCTCGTACTCGCAGACGAGATTGTCTTGATGAAGTTCGTTCATGATCTTGCGCACTTGACGCGTCTGGAGGTTCACAGCATTTCCCATTTCGTCGTCCTAAGGGAATAATATAATAACACTAATGTAAGTAAATAGTATTTATTCCGAATAGTAGAATTCAGACCTTCATGAATTTCTCTCGGATTAAGGCGCTGAGCACGACGACATGTTCGTCCGAGTAGAAGGCGCTGGAGGGAGAGGAGTGTAAGCGTTAGTAGAGCGAGTGAATGACGCAGGGAGACGACGTACCGCCCCACGAGGTTCACCAGCTTCTCTACGAGTCCCGCCATCCTATTGCGATTTTTCGAGACTGAACATTGTGAACTGTGCGAACTATAAAAACGAATAAATATGATTCTAGAAGGTTTTGGATAAACTTATTAAGGATAAAAATATTTTAGACAGAATGTTGTCCGAATGTGGACCCAGGTTTCGCATATTGCTTATGAAAATCCTGAATTAATCCGGATGGACAACCATTCACGTGTTGTTTAGCCCCTGACCCTGTTGATCCGTGACCTATCAATGATCCATGACTTAGCAAGACACTTAAACAGAACTGATTCATTTTGCTAGATCGGCTCAAGGAGTGCATTATTTCGACACATTATGTGGTTGTAGAGAACTATTGGAATATACACGGCTGGAATGAGGTTGTGAAAAAGAAGCGGATAAACCATCACTTCTAAAAAACAGGGAAAAGAACACAATGTATACATTTGTTTAGCGTTTCTTTGAATTACTTTACAAAGTTAGGAAGCAGTGGAACTCGTAAAGAAAACGAAATTCACCTTGGGCAGGCGAGACGGTATTCAATTAACATTCGGAATGACAACGGAACTCCTGCGATCGGTGAAGACTTGGATGCAGACTCAGCGATTGTAGGGACTTCAACCCCTTACAATGTAAAAGGCTATGATTCGCGACAGGCTACGTGTTTCATATCGACAGTACCTATAAACTTAATTAATCGGGATGTCCACCTTGTTATCGGTGTCTCTGATCAGTTACGCACCTTCCATCCGGCGGCAGTGTTCGTGGCATCTCACAGACAGGTCAGTTAATAGACATCGCTCTCCAATCTATTCAACAAATACAAAGAATTGACTGGTAAAAAACCAAATACCGATAATTGTATGGGAGACACCGACAAAGCTCAGTATAACGCTGTGACGAGCATCGCACCTACTAAGTATCGAAATATGGGTATGGTAAAGTTCCTCATGTGGTTTTCCCACGTGATCAAGTACGTAGCTAAGAAAATATCAATTTTTCGAGTAGGTGTGATGTCGATGGTTTCAAGCATCTTTATTTGATTCACTACGCTAGAGATGCTGTAGAGTTTGCAGCCAGTATGGCGCGGCCCAAGTTGTGCGGACGGTAATTCCTCAGCTCAAAACATTTACTGCATACTTCAAGAAACAGTGGATTGACTCCCCGTTTTCCAACTGGGGTTGCTACCTTATACACACGGGAAGCGCAAAACAAATAACCCGGTGGAGCAGTTCAATAATGTGGTCAAGGGAGACTACACGTTAAGAGCATTACTGACGTTAGTAGCTCTCTGGTCACACCCTCCTTTGCCTCTTCGACATCCGCCTCTTGATCTAGAGTTTCCTCGAACTCAGCAAGTAGTGGCAATGGCACCAGGTTTGGTTCTTGAATTACATGGCACGCCATGTGGAATAGCTTTGAAAATGCACTTGGCATCCTTGGAACTGTGTATGTCGAGGGAAACTTGCGGTTAAACCCGCGTACGTCAGATTAGAGAAGTGGTCCTTCTACGTGTATATGCGCTTCGTCTCCTTTGAAAATCCATCATCAAGTAGCGTACCCACGATTTAGCGCAGAACCGATGTTTCTTGTCACTCCATTGAACAAGGTAAGTTTCGTTAGGATCACCCTTGCTCGTACGGTCCAGTAAACCAACACGTCGCATTCAAGGGCAAAATTGTACACTTCACCCACACTGGTAACGTTAATTCGCATTGCCACGGGTACAACAGAGGATCTAGTAGTTTTAGTGACTGAGTCTCACGCAATCTTCGCCATTTCAACATCACTATCTTCGTTTTCCACGATCCTGTGTGGCCGCAGCTCATTGTCACTGTCTCCTCTGAGATTTATTCATAACCACACGGCCACAAAACTGTCTTTGGCACTGGCAGCACGAGCTCAGCAACTTCATATCTTATCAGCTATCAAAATCCTTAAAAACCGCCAGCCACTGCGCCTCCTCTTCTGCGACACCCGGGGTGCATTCGAACGCCCGGATGAATGCGTCAGAGTTGGTGGTATTGAGCTGCTTGATACAACGGATTTTCGGAAATGTTGATTTGACAGGCTGTCGATGAGAAGATAATCATAGGTACAGTTTAACTTAAACCGTGATTGTCCTTCATTATTATGCTTGTGTGACATTTTACCAAATGTGTCTGTTTGTATCATTCACTCGGTATTGAAGCGTCGCTACTCTCACCATCGCGAGCTGAAGATGGGGTTGCTGATCGCGCAACTATTTTCGTGCTGTGGGACCGCTTTGAGGCACTGCCTCGATTCTTGCTCGACCCCACTCGCCCGACGACGCTGCAAACGTGTACAAGCGCTCTTCATCGTCATGGCCTTCTGGCTGATAACGTCGTTACAGACTCAAACATCGACCTTCTTCTTGTCAGTGCCGATCGTAAACTTATTCATGGGCGGTGCCTTCTGTCCGGACATTTGGTGTCGGGTTCAACCTCACGAAAAAGGATATTGCGACTTCCACCGAGTTTGGTGTCCACTACTCGCGCATGCATATAGAGGGCCAACTATGTACAGACTGGTTGGTGGATCTTCGTACTGCGTACTGCCCCATGGCAAAATGGGCTGATGTTGCCACTTGTGTTAGCACAACAGCTTGGGGCGTCGTAAATGGGCCTGGCGATGAAATGTTGGTCAATAGGAAAACATCCCTAACGTGGGCGTCCACAGAAAGTTGGACATGCACTTTGATGTCATTGAAGGCCGAACTTGCTAGTTGCATCAGTAAAATCACCGCCATTTTGCACTGAGTGGTGCTGTTGAGGAGGGTGTCTGGGCCCACTTCCCTCCTCCCGCGACTACTCGCGACAGTGCAACTGGTGCTGCAACACATTGACGTAGTCCTTCTCCGAGTGTTTGCGTGCTTCAGTCCAAGCACCATATTACACCTCTCTATGCGCTGTAGACCTGCAATGCACCCAAGACAACGCAAACGATACACCGGCGCAGTCAAAGCCGCTGCGTCCACGCCATGTACCGACATTTGTCGCGCACTACCTCCGACGATACGCGCTCAGTTTTAGACTCCCTTGCCTTCTCCAGTGGGACTCGATACCGACCTCCGACGATGCGTTTCTTGAATGAGGCGGTGGAGAAGGTCCTCTCAAGTGAGGGTTGAGACAAGTTAACCAAAGTCTAACGACATTTGTCACAGCAGCACAACTTTTGGTGCTGCCACGACTGACAGAATGAACAATCTCTGTCTTTGTGCTGTGCTGGATAGTATGTGGTTTGTCCGGAGTTTTTGCGATATTTGGTGATCCAAGTCTGGACTAGCTAGCGTAGAGATCAGTATTGTGCGGCATGTGAACGCCACCTACGTATACATTCCATTAATGGCTCAGTAGGTTAAGTAACAAGTGTCACAGGTGCAACGCGTTGAAGTTGGCTTGGTTTAATTATGACAAAACCAATATTGGATATCTTGACATGGAACGTATGGTACAACTTGCTTACATACTGTATGTTACCGCTACAAAGTAGGTCATAATCGCAAAATTTAAAAATTTTCTGGTCTTGTAAAAGTACTTGTTATTTTATTGGAAATCGGACAGGTGGCCCTTACAACACTTATGCTTCATGGCTTTTTGTTTTTATACGTATTGGTGAAATAGAAACCCCACTTCTTTTTCTACGGAATCGAGCGGCTCCCACGACTCTTTGACGGATTTTAAGCCGTTCCAACTTACTAGAATTTCATAGTTTTGATTAACGGGTTCAACTAATGCTTTATAAATTGTTGATGACCAAAATGACGCCCGGGGAGGCCACATTCTCGAGCTCTTCAGTAACGATGAGACTACAATCCGCACATAACTTTAAACCTGATGGGTGTATACCTATGCCTCTAAACGGCCGAGGCTAAAGGAGTGAGAGCCTGCTCTTATCACATGATACGGTCTTTGTAACGTTAAAAGAAGTTTGTAGTTTTTCCTCTCGTCAACGCAAGCGGAGAACGTTGCCCCCATGTCAAGGTTACGATGTTCTCTCCACGCTCTTTCCATTTAAAAGGTGCTGGCTGAACCGCGGATCCTCAAAAGGACAATGAATCGTGCGCAAATTGTCATGCAATGCGACTAAATGCTTAGATATAGCTACCTAATTGACCAACGTCTTGTAGCTGACGTGGTAAGATTGTGGTGGTGGGAATGTATCCAAGTGAGCAACTTCACTGAGGCTCGATCACAGTGTGACGGGAGATTTGTGGCAGGGCTTGGACATTCTTTGCGTTTGGCTCGAGGCACACGATGCAATTCATCCCCGGAATCCTCACAGTCATTCTTGATTTCATCTTCACATTAGCGGCATTGTACGATAATACAAGTTACCTAGTACATCAATAAGCGCATTAACTACAGCACAGACAGACCTATTGCAGTGGCTGCTGCTGCGATAATTGATTCCGTTCTGCTCGGCGCGTTGCTACTCGCGCTAACGCTTTGATCGCCAGCAGTTGCCATAGTGGTGTCATCGCCCCCTGTCACATAGATTCTACGTCATCATATTCTAGAAACATCCAATCAGTGTATGCTGCGACTACTGCCTTGTGAGCCGAAGCTCATTTATCTTTACCATCACACGATTTGCCAAATGAATCGTCGATTTAAATATAGTACAGTGTACATGTATTAGTTATAGCTTCTACGTAACCCAGAAATACTACGTACTACCGAAGTACTTCATCCTCGTCCAAAAAGAAGTCTTTCTCAGAGACACAATTTGGGTCTCCACCTAGAGGCTAGTGCTTCCAGCGCTTTTCAAATGAGCTGGCAGAAGGCTACTTGATTGTCCACCCACACACCTTCACATCGGTCCACTCTAGGATTGCTCAGGACGCTTCGCACCTAGTCTCGACCGTACTCTTCCGCGATTGTTCCCCGGCTCTGCGATTTCGTAAGTGAGGGAAGGCTGGTGACCACATAACCAAAACCTGTAATATATAGTCGGTCTAAATTCCTGATATTCCATATCCGTAGCGGCGGATGGGTTCTGTTTAGTCGTACCCATTCTGGCCCCGCGCTGGCAGCGTTTTCATGAACCCCTTATATCGCATGTGTCGATTCGTTGTGACCTTGCCGCACCGAAGCAGGAATACGAGCCTGCCGGTAACTGTGCTCTTCTGGGAGGGGATTAGAATCGCCTCCACCACTGAGCTTGCCTGCATCACCACTCCTCCGGTAGTTTTCCTAGCGATATTTGCCTTCATCGCACGCTTTCTGCACTAAATTTACTTCCTTTTCCACTGTGCGATGGTCAATTACTGTGGATATTTCAACACATTCGGCAAGTCGATTGGGACTGAGGCTCTTATGTCTAGTCGACTGCGATTCCCATGTATTTTTCAGCCTTTTTTACGGGGCCACACGAGCACCTTGCTTTGAGGAAGTGTGCTACCAGGAGTATACAAACTCCAAGTGATTGACCGTTTACTAGTCCCTTGGATAGGGTAGATTTAAGACTGGATATATTTTGTACTTAGTTACCTTAACTTGGCCTATATTACAAATTAGTAATTAACTATACGTTGCACTATACAAACCTGGTCGCACCTTATTGGTTGGCTCTCAGCCATACCATAAAATATCCGACCTC
>PCFV01000529.1:0-23179 GCA_002812785.1 Phytophthora litchii | reverse complement strand
CTTCGCCAAGAATGTCAACACCGCACGTGAAAAGCTCGCATCTCAGGACCAAAAATTTCAAAACAACCAAAGCTCTTCTAGACAATTTCCGATCACCACTGAAACTGAGACTGACTTGCTTGTGGATCTGGAGGACTTGGTAAAGGGATCGACGGAATTTCAGGTGGCATTTTACCCGTTGATACAGCTACAGCAAAATGTGCGCGCTTGTTCGCTCGGCGAAAGCTTCTGGGATGGTGTCACGCAACGGCGGCAGCAGGTCGAATTGGTTGTGCAGTACATGATGAATCATAAAGGAAAGCTGCCACCCATTTCTTCTGTAGCACGCATTGTGTCCTTGATACCATTTTCACAAGCTCACACAAAAGTACTGATACACAAGTTAGCAGTTCTCAAATACGCGGAAGATCAACGGCAGCTACATGAAGTATCCACAACCCGATCGAAAGCAAAGCAGGCTCTAAGATTGGCTCACGTTGCAGAAGAGAATTAAAACACTGCTGGATCTCTATCAACCGTGAAGCAGCTGACTTGATACTCAGGGATTAAATCTCTGAGAACGAAAACGTTTCATGAACGAATTATCTTACCACACAAAAAGGTAGAACCCCAGCAGAAAGGTGAGCACGAACGTAGCGAGCACTTTCAGGAAAAAAGTGCGAGATGCCGCAGTACAACGAGGAGATAATTTTACCTCCGCAAGTAGCACGCCACTGTCAATACGCAGCGGGGTTTTGTTACTGATGCCATCTTTCTGCTCCTGGAGGTACTGCTTTCTGACGGACAAGATAGTTTTTTTCAGCATATCTAAAGCCGGCAATTTCATATCGCGCCCAGCTGCCAACTCGAAAACGTCACGGAACTCAGCGTCAAAGCTTGTCTGCAAACGTGGGGTTTCCTCCATGTCGGACTACAAACCAATATCCCAGAAGTAACGGCAAGTCAGCAAAAGAATAAAAAGCACCAGATGAATTGATGGGCAAAATGTGCCGTACCGTGATAACAGAGACGTCTTTGTCAGATGGAGCGCCCAGACCAAGATCAAACACTCGCAGCACAAACCCGCTAAAGATCCAATCGGGTAAAGGAAGCAGTACCATCAGTGATCGCACCGGGAACAACGTGGCAGCGCTCGTGTCAGGATTCGAGTCTCCACTGCCACGACCTGACTTATTGTTGGCAGCAGCAACACTAGCTAGCACAGTCTGAAAGAGTTCATCCATCTCCACCAGTGCTTGGAGGAACAGGAAACGTGTCTTTCGATCACGCAGTCCTTCAAGAACCCTTTTTCCCGTCAGTGCGTTGATGTAGTAGAAACTGCGTAGCATCGTGCATCCCCACTTCATCGCTACAACCCGTACAGAATTAAAACAAAGTGAGCACCTTCTTTGGGGATACTAATACTCACACACCTTACCTTGAATATTGCGGCGACTGAGCACCTGGATACCCGTTCCTTCCAATACATCTAGAGCGTAGAGTGCTGACATCTTCTCCTTCCTATAAGACAAATATTACAATTTGTTCAGAACGGTAACCCATCAAGTACCAACTCAGCCATAACTACTCACGACAGCCTCTCCACGAAGAAGCATCCATTGGACAATGGTCTCAACCTCCCCTTCTCGTCCTTTATGACTTGAAACGCAGCTCCACCGTGCAGCACAATGGCCTCCGGAAATCTACAAAAATCAATTCTGATTAACATCCAATCTTCACCACATCGTAATTTTTGGCATACGCCGAATTGAGCTGTGCGAGTCGCCGCATTGTCGTCTGCAGACTGAGTACTACACGCTTGGGCTGCTTCTCGTCTTTCTTTTCCAGTTTCTTGTGCAGAAAGTCAGCCACTGTGAGTGTCGTATCTGCCTCCACCATCAGCAGCCACAAGTCACACTGCTGTAGCATCTTCCAGTCCCCGCTCTCTTCGTAGATCTCGCTCGACAACTTGCTGCTGTCCAATACAGCGCCGTCACAGCGCAACGCCACAGCTCCAGCCTTGCTCTCGCTCTTGTCGCCGCTCTTGCCGTCATTTTTGAGTCCTACAAGCCACGTTTTGGCACACCGACCACTAGCAGCAAGACACAGCGCCACATACTGCGCTAACTGCGCGTACTCACGCGACAACGCGCTCTCCCTCGTGTACACGACGCCCACGCTCGGAAGCATCCTGCAAGTGCGCAAAATGCGGAATTGACAATCACTCTGCTTCATTTCATGTCCTCCACTTCAATCTTCGAATTTCAGCCAATGATCGTTCGCCACTTTGCCGCTGTGTCGTTCCCCCCTCATACTCAGTCCGCGTGGAAGGATCCAAAGGGCCATGGCGGGTGTGACGAATGAGCGCTACTGCACTGTGCTGCTGCAGCAGGTGACGGGGGAGAAGGCGCTGCCTCCGTCACAGGACGAGATCCTCAAGGGCCTCGAGTCGCCCAAAGTGGAGCTCAAGATCCGCGCCGTCAAGAGCGCTATCCTCGCTCTATTGCAAGGCGAGAAGCTGCCCAAGGTGTTGATGCACATTATCCGCTTCTGCTCCACGCAGAGCGACCACACGCTCAAGAAGCTGCTCATGGTGTATTGGGAGATCGCTCCCAAGTATGAACAAGCACCGACAGGCGAGACAGGCGCGCCGAAAGCGCCACCTAAGCTCCTTCCTGAGATGATCCTCGTGTGCAATGCACTGCTAAATGATCTAAATCATCCAAACGAATACATTCGTGGTTGTATGCTGCGTTTCCTGTGCAAAATTAAGGAGAAGGACATTCTGGAGCCACTTAAGGACGCTGTGAAGAGTAATTTGGAGCATCGCCACTCGTACGTGCGCAAGAACGCCGTCATGACGGTTTATACGATGTACAAAACCTTTGGAGACGTGTTGATTCCTGACGCTCCTGAGCTTATTGAGCGCTTTATCCTCAATGAGAGCGACGCTGGAGCTAGACGTAATGCATTCCTTATGCTCAATGACTGTGCACAGGACAGAGCAGTGACGTTCCTGATGAACGCCATGGATCAGGTGCCCAAGTTCGGAGATGGCTTCTCGCTCGTGATCCTTGAGATGACACGGAAAGTGTGTCGTCAGGACCCTGCGCAAAAAGCGCGGTTCGTACGCTGTGTGTTCCAGTTATTGAACTCGTCATCTCCTGCTGTGAGCTATGAAGCAGCCTGGACGCTCGTGACACTTTCGGCTGCTCCGACGGCTGTACGTGCAGCGGCAAAGACGTACTGCGGTCTGCTAAACTCGCAGAGTGACAATAACGTGAAGCTCATTGTACTGGATCGCCTGGCTGATCTCAAGAAGCACCACACGAAGGTGTTGCAGGAGATCTTGATGGATATCATGCGTGCACTTAGCTCTCCCAACCTTGACATTTGCAAGAAGGTGCTGGAAATCGCGATGGACCTCGTCTCTGTGCGTAACATTGACGAGGTGGTGACCCACTTAAAGCGCGAGGTGGTCAAAACACAGGACAAAACTCGTGAAAAGGCCGGTGAATACCGTCACCTGCTGATTAAGGCAATTCACGCTTGCGCTGTCAAGTTCCCGGAAGTTGCCAACGCTGTGGTGCATCTGTTGATGGAATTCCTCAACCAGCCGGATGGTGCTATGGATGTCGTGCTCTTCGTGCGCGCGATGTGCGAGAGCTACCCGGAACTACGTGAGAGTATCCTGCAGAAACTGATGATTTCATTTTCAGATATTTCGTTGGCGAAGGTGTACCGTGTTGGACTCTGGATCCTTGGTGAATACGCTACCCTGCCACCTGAGGACGGCACGGAGAGCGACACGTCTATCTTCGAGGCAGCCAGTACCATTTTCAGTGCTATCGGTAGCCTACCGCTAGCCACGGAGGCGATGCTTAAGGCTCCCACGGAGAAAGAAGGTGGAGAGGACCCAGCCGCTTCTGGTGCGGCATACTCGAAGCCTGTCACGAAGAGCGTTGTGCTCGCTGACGGCACATACGCTACAGAGACTTCCTACTCTACTCCGGCGGCGAAGTCAACGACTGCAGATGATGAGAATGTGCCGGGTCTGCGACGATTGCTGCTAAACGGTGACTTTTTCCTCGGGGCAGCTGTGGCTTCAACGCTAACCAAGTTGTGCCTCCGTGTATCTAATGGAGATGTCGCTAGCGCTACGGCTCGTAACGCTGCGATCAAGAAGTTGGTTGTGGATTCTACTCGATGCATGTGCGCCGTTGTGGCATACGGACAGTCGAAGGCGAGTAAGCACGAGATCGACCAGGACTCGGCACGCCGCATCCTCATGGGCGTTCGCGTACTACTAGATCCTGCGAGCGCTCAAGCCACGCACGCGATCATCACTGAGGAGTGCCGTGCTGCGTACCGCCAACTTCTCGATTCGCAAAAGGCACAGGAGGCAGAAGCTGCACGTGCTGCGGCTGGAGGAGCTGGTGGTGAGCCGGTGACACAGGCGGACGATTTGATTAACTTCCGACAGCTGCGTGGCAAGAAGGCTCTGGGCTCTACAGACATTGATATTGATGATGGCGCTGATATAAATCGCGCCCTTGGTCAGCAAGGTGATGGTTCCGACAACGAGTATGCTGGTGCGATGCGTCATGTGCACCAGTTGACAGGTTTTGCAGACCCCGTGTACGCCGAGGCCTACGTTACAGTCCATGATTACGATATTGTGTTGGAGATTTTGGTGGTAAACCGTATTCCTCAGACTCTCACTAACCTGACGGTGGACTTATCTACTATTGGTGACCTCAAGCTCGTGGAGCGCCCTCAGCCGCAAACCATTGGACCGCTTGACCAGCGCACGATTCGTGCCAACATCAAGGTTAGCTCCACTGAAACGGGCCATATCTTCGGAACTATTGTGTACGATTCAGCATCAGGAGCTGATAAGACATATGTGAACCTGAATGATATTCACCTCGATATCATGGACTACATTAAGCCAGCCACGTGCACAGACGCAGCCTTCCGTGCTATGTGGGCCGAGTTCGAGTGGGAGAACAAGGTGGCTGTGCACACGGAACTTTCGAACGTGTTCGAGTTCCTGCAACACGTGGTAGACCAGACGAATATGCGTTGTATGACTCCCACGGCATCTCTAGGTGGAGACACGAACTTTTTGGCTGCCAACTTGTATGCCAAGAGTGTATTTGGTGAAGATGCGCTTGTCAATCTCAGTGTCGAGAAACAGGATAGCGGTCGTATCGCTGGTTACATCCGCATCCGCAGTAAAACTCAGGGCATAGCGCTCAGCTTAGGCGACCGCATCACAGCTGTGCAGCGCGGCAAGGATGATCAGGGCAAGCGAAAGAAACTTCTTGCTTAGGCGTTGCACTCGAAGTAAGAAGTGCACGTCAAAAATGGTGAAGAGAGGCTGGAGTGGGATGCAGGTGAGAGAGTAATGGCCGTTGTTGTAGATGTACTGGACGAGAGAGATCAAGCACATGTAACAACGCAAAACTTTTTTCGTGAATTACTTCAAAGTACTTGCTCTATTCTATCAAGTTGCGTCTTCACATTGTCTAATGCTGCCATGGCGGTGTACCCACGATGGCAATGCTAAAGCTTTCCTGGTGATGCTCGTCCTCTTCCCCTTGCTTCTTTCTCTTGTCCGAGTCTACCGTGACAAGTTCAACTCCCCACAGCGGACCATACACCTTCATATTGTCAGCAGTGCCATCCACTCTCGGAAATGATATGTCTCCGGGGATTCCTCTCGATCTTCTTCGGTTGCTATCAACGTTGTGTGTATGGTGTCGGACGGTGAGCTCGATGCTGACCATCACGGGTGACAGCGAAGAAGCTTCTGATTCAGCCAGCCGAGTCTCGAACCACTCACCAAGGCGCTGAGGTACCATCACGACAGGCACATCCAGCGGCTCATCAGTGGCATCTGCACTGTTCTCTTCCAGACCTCCCATAACCATCACAAGATCGTCGTTCTCGGTGTTAACAACGATAACACCAGCAGCACCCCATTTAGCTGCATTCCGCGCTTTCATTTCAAAGTAGCATTCGCCTCTCTGAACAAGCACAATCTTTCCTCGAATGCTATCGTCAGGCAAGTTCGACACCTCACTGCACGCATCAATTGGATCAGCGACAACAAACTCCATGTTAGGGAAGGCACGAGACGCTTTGAAAGCATCCGTCACACCAAAACCAGCACCGACACAGGGAACAGTCAACCAAACATTGGGCTTGCCCTTGACCTCTTCACTCATGTGAGGCTTTCCCTTTGCATTATGTTGCAGTTCTCCTGGATAAGGTGTGTATCCCACTTGAACCCGCAATGAGCACCGCTGATCCACAGGTAGCGACAAGTCACCATTCACCTTGTACACATGATTCCATGACAAATACGGTGGGTGATAATCATTGACTTGCTCAACTTTTTCATGTTTCGACTCCTCGAATGTATAAGAATCGGCGTCAACATCATCGTCCGAACCATCACTGAATCCCATTCCAATAATCATGTGACTAGCGTCAAGCACACCTGAAGCCTCAATCCAGTCACCAGTTTCTTCTCGAGTGACACGCAATCGACCTGGGACTTGGTCGACTCGAAAATCACCGAGCTGGCTGCCACCATATAGATGCTGCACAACATGATCTTGAACACCTTGTTCACTTACTGACTGGAAGTGGTTTGTCGATCCAGGCGAGGACTCTTCCAGAAGCTGTTCAAGCCACTTTTCTTCAACACTCTTACCACCAATCTTCTTGAGTTTTTCCTCTAGCGCTGGAAGCCATTCGTGTAGTACATCAGAGGTCACACTCTCTGTGTCCACTTTCTTGACGTTTTCCTCCAATGTTGTTTTTGGTTTCGCGTTATCTGAAGCAACCATAGCAATTTCCTCAGCTGGAGTCATATCAATTTTTTTGGTCGCCGACTTCGAAGCCTTGAGGAGCGCTACAGGAGACGGTGCTGGCGGAGAACACCGCGATGTACGTGCCACGACCTTGCCCTCGTAGTGGACAGAATAGTCAATGAGATCGTAAAATTTGACCGCTTCACATCGCATGACCCGGTCAGGTGCAAACTGATTGTCGTACGCAATTCCATTGCTGTTCACGTGCGCGTCAGCTGCTTGCAATATCGGTTGGACGAGTTTCGTTGGAAGAATCGGCAATGGATGCGCCTCCGTCGTCATCACGTAGTTGCCTTGGCGAAAGAAGTGTGTCGTGTTAAAAAGAAGGTAGAGGTATTTACACGTCTCTGAGAGGAAAAATGAAGGCATGTAGTCCTCCTGCTTCTTGGATTCTACGTCAGCGATACTTGCGTAACCACACGGTGTCTTGGCGTACTTTTGCAGTGAATGAACCACGTGGGCACCAGCACGGAGCCAGGACGAGTCGTTGGTGGCCTCATGCATGTAAAATGTCGATTCGATGAGCTCTGGGCGTAGCGGATACCGAGCTCCACCTCCACCCCGCGACTTCACAGGCTTCCACTCACCCACGTTAAACTGCTCAGAGAGAAATCCGTAGTCACGCCACACTCGATAGAAAGCGTTCATAGATTCTGCAGCTGTAGCTAAATCACCTGCAGCAACTTGCATCCCTGGCCAAAATGCTGCAAGACTTTCGAAGACGACAGCTGAACTTCCACTGTGATGATGGCAGCCAGTATACATGGACACATCGGTGTACCAGTCTCCGTGCTTATTATGAGTCAATACAGCCGGGTAGACTTGTGCGAACATTTCCAAGGACTCACGGTCACCAAAGAGCTCATACATTTTCAGCAGATACTCGTAAAAACTGTCTGAGTTCGATCCCGGACCTGACGACGTCTCAGTCCAGTCACCAGTCTTTGTGTTGATGTGCTTTCCTAGCAGCCCAATCTTTGAGCGGCGCTGGAATAGCGCACGCACAGCTCCTCGCGAGGCAGAAGCATATTTAGGTTCACCAGTCAGAACACTCAGCATTGTAAACTCAATTGAGAGTGATCCAGCACCAGCAGTCGAGGCAATCGGCGTTTCTCCCTTGGGCACACCATGCTTTAGATTCACCGTACCGTATGGAATACCCGTAACAGTGTCGAACGCCGGCATGAGACGATCTCCAAGATCCACCGCAAGTCGCAGCAAAGAATCATCATAATCACCTTCTGGGAACAGCTTTAGGTCGGTATTCGCTGCAAACAAGTGGGCTGACAGCAATCCACCCAACAATCGGATCGTTGTCTCGAAAACAGACACTTCAGTATCCAAGTCAAAATCTGCATTCTCCACGACAAGTCTCACTGCTCTTCGGAATTCCGTTGCGTCTTCCAACAGCGCTAAAGTATCCAATGTATCAATCAGCGTAAGCATTGGTAGGCGTCCAAGTTCAAATTCTCCTCCACGGCACGAGAGTGGCAACAAATCATCCTGTGGAAATGCATGTGTCAAGTACCCATTGTACGCGTGGTAGAACATATCCCGCACTGTCTTGGTCAGGGCGTTGCGTTCGTCCTCCCCCATAAACGTCGGTGCTGATAACACAAACTGATCTCGTTGCATGAGTCCACATGCCACTGGCGAGCACACGTTCATCTCATATTCACATGGAGATTTTTCCTCCACAGCATCCACGTACGTTTCATTATCACGAAATGCACAGCACTTGACTTGAACTTTAACAGATCGACGAGCTGCTCGTGCTTTACAGAAATCTCCTGAGTTGTATCGTTGCTGAGCCATGTAGCCCATGCGGTCTGGGTCTGCAAGTCTAGCCAGATTGTCCACAGCCAAGACCCGCAATGGCTGTGGCTTCTCCACCTCATAAAGGCCTAAAATGATGCTCTGATCCTTGGTCTTTTGCCCTTTAGGCAGCGGGTGGAACTGCCTCACGTGTTGGTCGATGCACCACTCGTAATGCCACCAGGTTCCAGCCACGTGGTAGCGGAGACAACTCTCACCACGCATTTGCCGCTTCAGACGATTCTTGAAGGCTCGGTAGCTGGCTCCAGATAGCGTGTGGAGTCCGTTGAAGTGCGAGAGTGCTGGGGACGGAGTGCCCACGGCGTCATGTGCTTGAATCTCGGCTTTCACGGCGCTGATTGAGAAGAAAAGTAGTGCGATGGAAAGCAGAGACACACAAGTATATACATGCAGCATGATAGCTACAATAGAGCGCTGTGGACCCCGACAGGAGGTCGTGAAGCCGCCGCTAGCACCACGCGGCAGCATCTGAGACCAAAACCCACAATTTGTCAAATTGGTTACTATGGACTATGTAGTCCAGGACTACAAAATTGGTCCCTGAATTATTTATTATTTATTATTATAAATTTAAATTATTAGTGAAATAATACTATAGATCTTCATTATGCCGGTGGACTTGGAGCTTCATGGCGAAGGCGTCAGCGCGCTGCGCATGTTCCTTGCGACGCATCTGAGTGCCACGCAGCTAAACCGATTGGACGTGAAGAATCTGCTGGACGAGAAGAAGAAGGCGCTAGCAACGGGGGAATTGCGTCAAGTATCAACGCTTCTGAGCGAACTACGCGCTTCCGACCCATCAACTCCGAGTCTAGCATCATTATTACGTCAAGGACGAGGTATTCAAGCTCGTGTCGTAGCTGCAGAGCCAAAGGAGGATGAAGTGACTAAGGAGAAGAGAGCAAAATACCTGGCCAAGCGCCGTCAGAAGCTCCAGCGTCTGGACGAGGAGATGCGCTACGGCAGCATGGTGCGCAACGTTAAGACGCAGTCGGCGGCCTCCGAGCTGGCGCAGCATCAGACGAGCGTGCGGCAGCATCTGTCGGTGGGCGCCAACATGGTCATGGCTCGAATTACAGCGTTCATTGCTGTGTATTTTGTAGCGGGGAACCTCACACAGAGCGATACGACGGTGAGTTGAAGTGTTGAGGTGTTGAGGTGTTGAAGGGGGTCTGACGGTGGTGTTGTGCATCCAGAGACTTGTCGCTGGACTCGGTGGTGCAGTCGTCATGATGGTCATCGAGATGGTGTTATTTATTACGCGTGCGGCCAAGTTTGAGACTATTGAGCACAAGCAGAGGAAGCATAAGAGCGTCTTCTAGCTGGAGGAGGCTGTTAACTGCTAGTCGAATACCTGGACACATCGATCACTACGTTAAAGTTATCTGCATGCAGCTTTTATTGAGCTAATAATTCAATTGCATGTAAATAATGAGAAGCAACTGTATGTATGTACAATGTAAAGTGTCGGCGTGCTGCCGGTCTTATCTGCGCCTCTGCACTGCACAGTGTACACTTGAAGCGTGTCTTCCGCTGTCGAACCCAGCAGTTCCCATCACATCCTCCGTTCTGGTGCCTTTCCACAGAATAGATGAGACTCCATTTTCGTTCGCAGCACCAGAGACTTCAGAGGAGCAGTGTAAAGTCATACGACGATGCACGCTGGACGGTGGTGCTTATTGCTGCTGGCGATGGCAACTCTAGACTGCAGCACTGCAACGTCAACGACAACCGATGGCTTTGGAGCTGGGCATGTTCAGGCAGCAGACAACGAGAGCTTGGCGACGGTAAAGCCAGGCAAAAACGGCTACGGGACTGTGACGTACGGATCTGAGAGTATCGACAACAGCGACAGCTCCGAGACCGTCGCCAACCGCCTTGCTGTAGAGGAAGCCGAGGCGCTGCACCCAAACCTGCGGCTACGACTCGGCATCGGCATTTGATCGGATGGTGCTGTTAGCAGCAATGTACAATGCCCTCCCTATCTATCAATTCCAACACAACTTATCCCGCTTAGCATGTAAAGTGTGTGGTGGTTCTGGGAAGTTCTCTGGTCGATAGCAAGTGGAATTGCGGTCTGGTGACTCAATCTATCGGTGAGCACTTAACTCTTAATTCAAACTGACGCTGATGAAATGGAAGGCGAAGACTCAATGGATCTGAAAGTTCTGTTACCGCGTTCTTGAGGCTTGGACTCTACACATGGATTTCAAGGCAGCTACTCTGAGGACAGAATTCGGCATCTCCATTAAGAAAGCTACCAAGCTTAATCTATACTATTGCAATCACTCGCAGGAATGGGTCAGCAGTGCCTGCGGCATGCTTACCCCTCAGCTAAAATAATTACCAAATTTATCGTGGTTATTTGTGCAATGACTGTGACGGTCGTTGTCAAGCGTCAATTGTTGCCCAGGTAACACGAATACTCGTCGTTTACCCACTCTACATCTTTGGTTTTCCATCCTGAGCGGCTATGCCCAGACATTTTCTGTTGTGGTCTCTTGCTGCCAAGAGATGTGTCCGATTCGCATGGTTCGAGCTCGAACTCTGACTCAACGACAGTACCATGACGAAACTCGTACGAATAAAGAAAATATTTGCATTACTTTCACGAAAAATAAGCTGCATGTATTGCGCCTTGCATGTAGCTGCAAGTTCGAGTTTAGTGGTGCTGGCGATCTCCATCTTGTCACAAGTCGCAGATTATCAATATTGGCTAAAAATACAACTTTTCCTGGAAATTTCTTGTTATGTGGCGCACACCATCCTTCCATTCATATGCTGATTCGATTCGACAAATTGAAAAAGTTAGTGACGTAGGCGATGGCGCAGTCGACGCTGTTGTTGCTGACGCTGCTCTGCTGCTCACAGGCGATGGCTGATCCCAACGTCAAGCCAAGGCGTACGTTGTCTACATTATCCCCCACTATTGTGTCTAACGAACTATATTGCATTGCTAATGATGGCTTCACATCCAGACGAGAATGTGGCATCCGAGGCCGATCGCAGGGGATTCCAATGGCTGGACGAGGGCGTCACATCCACAGGTCAAGTGAGCGAGTGGGGGCAACAGCAGAGCTTCTGCTTCCACGAGAATGCGTCGCTGCATATCCGCATGGACCCATTGAACAGGTGACGTGGGTGGATAATTGACTGGTTGCAGTGTTAATGCTCGGTTAATTGCTGTTCTGGTTGCATACTTATTGCTATATGTTGTGCATTCTTTTGGTCATTGTAGCACTCTGCAACCGGCGCTGATCCAGACTCTGGGCCAGTCGCGTGAAGCTAATGCACTGTATACCATGACCAATGCCACGCTGTGGTACTTGCAGCGCGTTGCGTGGCCACTGCAACCTGTATTCTGGGCTTGGAGTGAATTGCGTGTTGTGGTGCAGAGTTCAAAGGTCGACCAAATGAGCTTCACCTTTGCGAGGTATGTCGTGCTGCCTTTTTAGGAGAGATAGGTTCTTATTTTGCTTTGTTGTTTTGGTGTAGAACCCCAGGACTATTGTGTCGTAGTGTGTTGAAAGCGGCGCATCTAACCCCTGCACTGAAGGAAATGGTACCACCAGTTGTGGTCGATGCAGTGGAAAGCTTCCTCTACGTGGCTTGTATGTAGTGTTAGCTTCATCCATGGTTAAATTGCGGCGCTGACCTGATGTTTGTCTATGCTTGTGAATTGTGAACAGCCAAGTTGGTGTGTGAAAATTGCGTGGGTGGCTGTCCACTTGAGTGTAGAGAGCTGGAGGATAAAAATGCGTGTTTGCTGGAATTGAGTCCGTATCACGCGCCATGCATTACGGTTACGGGTCCGCTGCAGCCGTTCATCTCGACAGCCACACCGACGTTCAATTTTGACTTCACATTCTTTACTTGTGAGTGATGTTGATGCTTTCTTAGTTAATCTCGTTGCATATACTGAGCATTTGTGTTGTGTATGCTATGCTGCAGATTTGTCATGGGTGTACGCGCAGAACTTCTTTCTGGGTCTGCTATTATTTTATCTATCGGAGTGGCTCTCACGCTCACGCGCTTTCCACTACGTGTTGGGTGCCACCGTGGGTGTGTTTTTCTCTGCGCTTTTGGCACTCTACCTTTTCCAGCGCCAGGCACGGAATACTACCAAGATGTTGCCAGGTGCCCAACTCGTTTCTTCTCTGGCTTCAGTAGCTACGGTGGCTGTTCCAGTTACTGGCTTTGTAATCATGCCTAACCTTTATCGACTCGGTTCATGGGCAATCTCGTATCTGGTTTACTTGTGGAATCGCGAGGTTCTTTTCGGTGTTCCGCACCTGGGCAAGATCTATTTCGCCTTTTTCGCCTTCTTCGGATGCGTGCTCGTGTGGTGGTATCAGTGGGGAGCATCAGCGAGGTCAGAGACCGAGCCGCAGGATGAAGAGGAGATCGAAGAGCTTGGTCACTTGGATGACGAGCTGCCTCCGCCGACGAATTTGCAACTCATCATTTCGCGATCACTAAAGTTGGTGGGCATGACGCTGTTATTTTACAGCACATCGTCTACAGAAGCGTCGTTGCTTTTGATACTTCTGGTATCGCTCACGCGTGTCTTCGAAATCATTGCAACCATCGCATACTTCTGGTACCACTTCGAGAAACCCGGCCGGCACAGTGCCTTGATTTCGAAGTCCGAATATGAAAACCAAGGACAGACAGAAACGGAGAAGGCACTGGCGCAATTACAGAAGTACTTGAAGGAAAACCCTGATGAGTTGGACAAGGTTCAAGAAGACAACGAGATTCGCCTTCGACGATTTACAAGAGGACGCAACCACCTGGATGTGGCTACGCAGGAATCGATGCTTTCGCGCCAACGCAATCAAAGGCAGACGTTCTGGTCGTACTGCTCCATTCAATAGTTCAGTAGTAGGAACAAATAGAGGTGTGAGCGATGAACGTCGTTGTAGTGGTAAGCATGGCACGATCACTAGGTACGCTGGGACAACTGAGATTGTGTGTTGTGTCTGACAACGATGTTGTTTATTCGTGTGATAGATAAATGCTGCAAACAAATTTGAGCTTGCTGTGGTTGTCTTGTTTTACGCAGTATATGAATTGAATTCATAGGACCAGTCGGCTCAATCATGCTCTAGTTTCTCATCTCGCTGTGCATTGGCCTTGCTGTTCTTGTAGTTCATAAAGCTTCAAGATGGAATGGGGCCACGACTACGAGTCCAATATACAGGCACGTCGTCGTTCTGCATCTCGCTATCTTCCATCTTACAAATGACCTTGTCCTCAAATGCTAACTCGTCATCCTCATTCGTAATTCCTTGAGCACGCGATTCGCGACGGACGGTTTCCTGCAGTTGCTGCCATAGGCTCGACGAGGACATTAGACTCTGGGATTTCCCGTGCCAAGCAGGATCAAGCTTGAAGGTCTCCGGCCATTTTTCATTAGAATGGCTTTCCAAACAACTCGTTCCTTGTCCGAACGAGATAACAGGTCTGCGAATTGGTGGGATCGGTGTATAATGTTGATGGATTCCTGGTCGGTTTGCCATTATCATCGTACTGATCGGAGGAAGTAGTCTTCGAGGTGGTAGAGTGAGCGCTGGAATTGACGAGCGTACTTCAGCTGAAGACCATGGACGCGACCTGGTTGTAATCGTTGATTGTGTCGATAAATATGAGACCATCTTGCTTCGGGTGCTAGCCGTTGACGCTGCGGATCTCCCGCCATGAGCAAAGCAATAGCCACCCTTGCGAGCAGTGGTTGTGCAGCCTTCAAAGACACATCGTTTTCCGCCACCATGAGCAATACAACGACCACGACTCACAGCACTGTTGGCACAGTTTTCCACAACGCATCGACGACCACCACCATGAGCTTTGCAGAGTCCCAGACGCTGGGCACTACTCCTACAACCGCTAACCGTGCAGCGCTTTCCACCACCGTGTGCAATGCAACGTCCACCGGTTTTCGCACTGCTAGCACAACCTTCAACTGCGCATCGACGGCCACCTCCATGAGCTCGGCAACGAGCACCGCTCACAGCGCTGCTTGTGCAACCTGTAACTTGGCATCGATGTCCTCCGCCGTGCGCGATGCAGAGACCGCCTTTCTTGGCGCTCGATCCGCACCCTTCTCGTTGACAACGACCTCCGCCGCCATGGACGTAGCAAAGGCCTCGACTTTGGGCGCTACTCGTGCAATCCAGAACTTGACAACGCCGCCCGCCTCCATGCGTACGACAAAGACCACCGGAAGCGACGTGCTTGTTACAGCCTTCGTGGCTGCACTTTCGGCCGCCGCCATGCTGCACACAAAGACCACGACTCACAGCGCTGTTAGTACAGCTGGGCGAGGCATGGCACCGACGTCCTCCACCATGAGCCACACATAAGCCCCCAGAAACGACGTGTTTCATGCAGCCTTGTATACGGCAGCGTGTTCCTCCACCATGCGTTGGGCACAGTCCCCGACTGCGCGCTACGTTAAGACACTCAGAGGAACGACACAAATTTCCTGCATTCTTCTCGTTGGGATGATCTTTCACTGTTATGTCTTCATCATCAAAGCCCTGCTCGTTGTCATCTGTCTCTGATGTGCTTGGGTTTTCTGAATGCCATGGCCCAACGACTTCCAGATCCTCTGGGGAATGCGAAGCTGCGTGCAGAAGTTCGCTAAACTTGGGGAAATCGCGTTTGGAGTCCTTCGAGTTGTCTCTACTGCTTGATCGCGTCATGGCTTGAGTACTGGAGTTGTCAGACAATGAACTCGACTTGCTTTTCATCCTAGCACCTCTGTATTGCTCGACAGCACTTGGGCTTCTGGAAGCTCGAGCTCTGTCGCAGCGTGGATTGAAATATGAGCGTCGACAAAAGACTTGCAAGAAAGCCGCAAAAAGTTGGGTGTAGGGAGCGACGTGCGTGGCAGCCGTAAAGCCGATGTAGGCACCAAACATCGATAGAAAGCTCGAGACCTTGCGCGCCGCAGCTTCCCTGTCCAGCACAAGATCGAGAAAGGTGTTTTGTGACCTGGCGGCTTTCTGTCTGGCGTAATGTCTTGCTTCGAGCGAAAAAAAAGCATCGTCTCTTCCCAAATCCCCAAGCTGTCATAGTGACAAGTCTCGACCTGTCCTCCCCATCCACGAAATAACCACGTCCATCAATGCCTTCAGACTCTGTACATCAAAATGTCAAGTCTTTAGTTGGTTAAAACCCACCTACGACAGTCGAGTTCCTGTCTAGTTTAGTCTTCTTTCTCGAGCTTAATCTCGAGCATGATGGCACTCTTGCGTTTCTGCTTGGCGAAGGCTCCAGGCACTTCGAGCTCGTACATGAGCACTTCGGACTCGGGCTTGTCCAAGAAGGCGGCCAGTGGCACGTTGCAGAAGCCGATCTTGTCGTCCTTGGAGATGCGGTCGTGGTCGAACACTTGTACGTCCAGCACAGCAGTCTTGGGATCTTCAGCGATAAAGGCGAAGGTCTCTTCAGGGTCCCATTCGGGGTTGAGGTTGGCTGCAATCATGGAGCTCTTGTGCGTCGTGTTGGCCAGCTTGAAGACCACATACGGGTCGCTCTTGCCGTTGAAGTCGGCGGCCGGCAGGTCCACAGCCTTGACGAGCGTCACGTGCACAGCGTACATGGCGAGATGAAGGGGGAATGAGCTCTGGGGACGTTGGGAGCTTTTCACAAGTGAACGACGGCATTGAATGATGCAAAGATTTGAGTTGCACATGCGGAAAGACGAGCAACATTGCAGACAAAGTTGCTGGACAGCCGTATGAATACGCACGCATGGAAGTCGAGCTAAAAGCATAAGAGTATCTAGCGGTGGATGTCTTTTTCAGCTCAGGACACACTCCATCGTGTGGGTTCACGACGATAGTGCGCGTAGACACTCGAGTACCGTCAGCTAGACACTCGCTCCAGTCTCCCCAGCGAGATACGTAGCAGACTTGTACTAGTACATCTCACGGTGGGGTTGCGACTAGTAGGTACAATGCCAGCTTGTAGCTACAGTGCTGTAGTCTATGAATCCAGGAGAACGGCGACTGTCCACTTTGTATTGCGATGGAGCTGGTTGCGGTGTGCAACCACAGAGCTAACGTGGTGTCGACAAATACACTTTGTGAGACAGGAAATCAGAGAACGATGTTGACTTCATCTGCTACGTCTGCATGCATGCATTCAGCAAGATGGCGGCAAGATAGCACAGACAATCGCAACAAAGCAAAGCAAGCTAACCGTAAAACTCAAAATAGGTACAATACCAGCATGTTCCGACGATGAAATCCACCTGATATGTATATCTGTATACCTTTGTCCGGATAATCTGTCTGGGTTAACTAGTTGTCGCAGGCGGAAAATCCCACTGTCGCCATTTTGCACCAATCGCACTCGTCTGCGTCTGTTTATCCGTCGTATACCGCGTTCTGACGAGAAGGCAACAAGTGCGACCAACACAGTCAGTCGCACTCCGTATCTGGACCGCGCGGACACACTGGAACAGCCATGAGTGGAATGCACACGCTGCAGGTGACGCTGGTGCGCGCAGGCGACTTAGCAGCCAGCGACTTTGGCTTCATGGGAATGGGCGGCAAGAGCGACCCGTACGTGGTCTTCAAGGTGGGGCGCGTGAGCCAGAAGAGCTCCGTCGTGCCCAGCAGTCTCAACCCGCGATGGAACCCGGCCGAGACGTTCCAGTTCCAAGTGGATCGGCCCAAGGAAAAGTGTCTCGAGGTGCACGTGATGGACTACGACCGCTTCATGAAGGACGACTGTATCGGCAACGCCAACCTCGCATTGGCTCCGTTCTTAGAGAAGAATCAATCGGAAGTGGTGTCGTATGAGCTGGAAGTGCCTCCTGACTATGACAAGCAGAAGCGCAAGTCGGTGCTGTTTCTTGAGATCAAAGTCACACCGAATGAGCGTGTGGACCAAGTGCTTGAGCTCTGGGAGAACCAGCGCTATCACATTGTCAAGAAGTGGACTACAGACACGCACATTGCTGGTTCTACGGAACGGAAGCGGTGGAGTTCTGTTACAGACGCGAATATTTCGTCTAATGCCTTTGAGGAGATTGCCCCAAAGGTACCGAGCCATCTCAAGGCAGAGGGATGGACACTTGACGTCTCACAGGGAGATGACAATGGATGGATCTACGCGCCGTCGTTCTCTGGACCGTGGCAGAAAGACCCGTTTACATTAGCTATGGTGAGGCGACGTAAGTGGATCAACAGGTGCACAGCTCCAGACAATCAATAGGATTGATGACCTTTCCTTATGCTGAAGGGATCAAGATACAAGATGTCAGCAGGATTTTCAGGGGCTTAAGTGAAGGAGATACTGCAGCATAACGACAGTGACGACCTGAATGAATGGGGCGCGTGTTGTGAATGGAGCTGTGAGTGAAAGCAGTAAGGACGAACTGTGTGTGAATCGAAAGGCTGCAGTTTGTGTTGATGCTGTGCTCCGTGTTGCTAGGGACAAATGATAGCAGTTTTATCCACATTTATTGTTCTTCATCTCGTTCTCTATTGCTTTGATTCGCCTCGAAGCGAGGTGAAGGTGTTCATGCGAACGCCTTGCTCCACATCTTCTTTTCCTTGTCGAGTTGACGGCGTAGACGAACCTTGAGACGCTCGTCGAGCTTGACGACAGCGCGGTCCTGTGGCGCGAGGGCCAGAGCAGCTTTGACGTCGTCAGCCGCGAGCTCGAGCTTGTTCTCCTTCTCATGTGCCACAGCACGACGGTAGAGCGCCTTGACGCTCTTGGCATCCAAAGCCAGAGCTTCATTGCAGTTCGTCACCACTCGAGTGTAGTTCTCCATCTTGAGGTAGCACTGTGCAAGATTTAGGTACAGGCTCAGCTTGATCGCATTGACTTCCTCCTTGTCAGCGTCATTGAGGTCGAAGAACTTGGACGCGTGGGTCAGTGCCTTCACGTAACGAGCAGCAGCGTGCTTGTAGTTTCCATCACGGAAAAGTTCATTGCCCTCCTCTTTGTTTTTCACGACCATGCGCATGCGCTCAGGTTTCTTGAGCTTACGGGTATCGTGGTCTTCGTCACCACCTTCAGCCTGTCGCTCAGCTTCGGCCTTCTGTGACTCTTGCTCGAGCTGCTGTTCAAGGGCACGCTCGTCGGTCTCAACAGCCGAGAAGTACGCCTCACAAGCAGTTCGGACCTCCGTCTCAATAGACTGGTGCTTAGCACGGATCACTTCAAGTGTAGCATTCTCAGATTCCTCAGAGTAAATCCAGTCCTCGGCGGCATCCAGGAGCGGGTTCAACTTAGACGTGTCGAGTTTCTCTCCATGCTTGCCGTTGCTCTTCGACCGCATCTCGTACACAAAGGCTTCAATGGCATTAAGCTCATGAGCGATAGCCGCCAGCTCAGCATCACGTGCCTGAAAGTCCTGCTCTAAGGCCACATACCGAGCCAATTCTGCAGCGTCTTCATCACTCTCTGGGTTTGTAGTTACCGCAGCAGCCGCCTCACTCGAAAAGGCAGCACCGAGGGCTACAGCGGTAGTTGAATCGAGCATACGGCCGATCAGAGCGGTGTTGCGCTGTTGTTCGGCAGGGAAAGCCGCGATAATAGCCTCCTGCACAAACGGGATACGTGTGCCACCTCCCACAATCTCCACAGACGCGATATCAACGCTGGACACATGTTCCTTCGCTGTCTCCAGAGTCTTTTGCAACATCTCCGTGACATGAGCACGCTCAGCAGCGCACAGCTCCTCGAACACATTGCGCGAGATCGAAATGTTAATATCCTTCTCGGGGGCGAGATTTTCCACTGTTACGCTGGCTTCGCCGATGGTCGACAAAAGTTTCTTCAGTTTCTCGCAGGCCTGAAACAGACGCTTGCCCTCTTTCGAGTGGAATGCCACGTTCAATTCGTGCTTCGACTGCACTTCCTTTTGAAAGTGTTCAAACAGGCGTCGGTCAAGCATCTCTGCTCCAAGCCCTACATCAGCCTCCGTTGCCAACACCGTCTCACCTTCGGGCGTAAGCTTCACCACCGCAACACTAGTGCTGGTGTGACCCATATCAACGATGGCAATGTAACGAGCAGGTTCCGCCTCCATTGAAACATCGCCATCAGTAGAAGCAGTAGGGGCTTCGACGGGATGTTTGCAGTGGAAGCAGCGTGCCAGCGCTGCGTCACGGGACACAACAGCCAAACTCGGGATTCCAGCAATCTTAGCAGCCACACGGACCGCATGCTTCTCTTCCTCTCCCCACACCGACGGTACTGCCAATGTCACGTGAAAAGTCTCGTCCTGGAATCGCTTCTTCATCTGTGTAGCGAGGTTGGCAAACAGCATTCCCGTGAGTTGTTCCACCGTAAACTGCGTCTTAGTGCCATCCTTTCCGTAGTCCACAGTAGCCACCACACGGCCAACATCGTCCACCTCAAAGGTGGGTTGATGGCCAGGTAGTCGCTCCAGTTGGAGCTGCACGTCCGCCAATTGGCGCTTACCCACGAGTCCAGACAAGAAGCCGACGGTGTTGCGAGGGTTTGTGCTGGACGACAGCACGGCCGACTCGCCCACAAGGCGCTCCTCACCCTTGAAAGATACTAGCGTAGCTGTTGTCATTGCACCCAGCTCGTTGAGCACCACGTCGCCGTTGCTTTCGGCTACAACACATCGTTGCGCTCCCTGAGATTATTGAAGAGGTAAAACATTGAATTAGTCAGCTATTAGAACGAGTTGGAGAGTTAAACAACCACAACTAGCATCCTAAGACAATGCAGAAGAAGGTGACGTACAAAATCGACACCAAACATGCGCGGGGGCTGCGTCGTCGCCATGAAGATCACAAGCTCTGAAGATGAGGACACAAAGCTTTTGACTGGGCGTCTCGAAAACTCTATCCCGTGTGTAATACACTATTATAATGTGGTGTACACAATGAACTCATTTGCGTGACCATCACTCACGAAAAGGCAACTTCGGTCTAGGGACTCACTTGTCAATCTGCCAGCAGCACGCCATGCCAACTGCAACATCAACTGAGGAGACTTCCAAGCGCCTTGTGGCCGTGTTAGAGACCTTTTCAGGAGGTGGTGCTACGGTGGAAGAGCTGGAGTACACAGCGGAGCTGTTGATCGCCACCGCAGAGGAGGAAGCGACAACTCAAGATCAATCCAAGCTCATTGCCACCTTCGCCGAGGTGCTAGAGGAGACTCAGCTTCTTGACCCCGCTCAGACTTCAGCTATTGCTGAGCAACTAGCTGCTGTGTTTCTAGGTGAAGATGATGACAGTGAAGAGGAGCAAGAGAACCACGCTGATGGGAGACGACGACTGCGCAAAGAGCGGCTGGACACGCAGTTTGCCATTGGCAAGGGCTGTCTAGTGGTACTAGAGGAGGATGAGGCTTGGCATCCTGCACGAATCACTAAACATATTAGTGTAGATAGTGATGACGAGAGTACAGTTGACATGCCAATTGAGTTGGAAGTGGAGTTCATCGAGTTTGGCAAGAAGCAGATCGTCCGTGAGGATGAGGTAGTTCTCGATGAAGATGTTGCTGGTCGCGAGGATGATGAAGATATGACGGGACTGTGTGCAATATGTGAGCGACCCATGAACTTGACGGCACACCACGTCATCCCTCGGGTGACGCACTCCAAGTATTTGCGCAAAGGGTATACGAAGGAGTTTCTGAACACGTGTATCATGATCTGTCGACAGTGTCATAGCAAGATTCACTCCGTTGAGGACAACAAGACACTAGCACGAGAGTACAATACACTGGAGAAGATTATGCAGCACCCCGAAATCGTTGCTTTTGTTGCATATGCAAGGAAGCAAAAGGCTCGCATTAAGCCTCGCAAGAAAAGTAAATGGCCTGTGGGAAAGTGAAATCGTCGATAATCAAGTGCACACGTATAAAGGTAGTCGAATACGTGTCCATGTTAGGACGTGTACCATTCGTAAATTTCAGATGCTTTTACCACTTGACGATGTACGCCAGCGTTCTTCATATTGCCTAACTATTTTTCACATACCCTCAACTCTAGTGGCCTTAGCCACCTCTAGCTCGTTTGGGATTGGCTGCGTCGTTGAAGTGACCGCAATTTTCAACCAATTATATGAAGTTCAGAGATGGTTATAATCAACCAATCAGATCTCCTGTGCTTATCTCATTGGCTAAAAATCGCTGGCTGTCCTCCGCCAGTGAAACCAGCGAGTAAAATGCCTCGCCGTTCATTATTCGGAAGACTCCCTCAAGCAAAACCATGCCGGTGCGGAGAAATGGTGCTAATTGTGATGTGACGGCAACAGTTTGACTTACTTTTTGTATGGTGTTAACCGGCAACAGATTCGTCAGTTCCAGGTCGTTGGCCGCAAGGCCCCCACTGAGAAGGAGCCAAACCCGCCGGCTTACCGCATGAAGCTCTTTGCGCCTAACCCGGTGCTGGCTCAGTCGCGCTTCTGGTACTTCCTTCACCAGATGAAGAAGATGAAGAAGACCACGGGCGAGATCCTCGACATCAACGAGGTGCGTCTGCAAACAGTTAAATGAAGGACCCCCTCAAAGTTATACGATATGACTTTCGAGAGAGGGAGGGTGGTAGAACTTGTTCTATCTCCTCGTCCGGTGCTCCACCACTTGTTGGTGTGTTGTACTTCCTCCTAGCGACCTGCCACAAGTGCTTGCTTGCCACGAGAGTGGAGAGATTCTTGGCTTTCCCCTCATGCCACTCGCCACTCCAGCTTGCAAACCACTTTCGCTTAGTGAGATCGCGGTGTGATCCGTTGTTTAGCTCTCTTGGATGGGACCAAAATGAGGGGACTTTACTCGTAAGCCCGTGAACAACGCACCAGGACGAGGAAGCTCTCGCTTCTGAGATTGACCCTTGAAGAGTCATATTTCTCGATAGTCATCATATTAACCTCTGTGATGTTATATGTTGTCTTTTTCAGCTCACGGAGAAGAACCGCCGCGTTGTCAACAACTACGGCATCTGGATCCGTTACAACTCGCGCAGCGGCACCCACAACATGTACAAGGAGTACCGTGACGTGACTCTGTGCAAGGCCGTGGAGCAGATGTACTCGGAGCTGGCTGGACGTCACCGTGCTCGCCCTCGCTCGATCCAGATCATGCGCACTGCCATCGTGGCCGCCAAGGACACGCAGAAGCAGAACGTGCAGCAGTTCCACGACTCGAAGATCTCGTTCCCTCTGTCGCACCGCCTGCCGCGTGCCGCCCAGAAGCACCACAAGACGACCTTCAAGGCCTCGCGTCCGTGCACCTTCCGTGGTTAAGCAGTTGCAACTCCAGTTTGAGCTCTTACCAATAGCTTCTCGGGTCGTTGACTTGCTGCACAACTTTGCTGCACTATTTGCAGTTTAGCTAAAGTGATATACAGCTCGAAGGTTTTAATGCAATCGAAAGATGGGAGTTTTTCGACTTGGATCATTTTGCTGTTTATTTTTTTTTTATTTATTGGTGCTAAGTAGCTTAGTGGCGCTGCCTCTTACTAGCTCTAGCAC
>PCFV01000528.1:0-23213 GCA_002812785.1 Phytophthora litchii | reverse complement strand
GGTGCTCGTGTGACCCCGTCACAATAAAGGAGGAGACGTCTCCCGACAAATGCACCGGCACAAAGTCGATCTCTCCCGACGATTTGACCTCACCGACGGCAGATCTACCTTGACATTCTGCGCCAGCGTAAAATACAATTCTCGCATCCGATGGAATACCAGACCAGTCTGCTGCTCGACTCTTGTTGTCCCAGCAGCTGGACAGTGAGAAACAGCGCTGTGCTGTACGAAAGAAGAACTTCTTGGACGGATCGGTAGATTTTCCACCGCTGTAGATGCGGAGTTTCCATCCATGGCACAATGAGGTGAATACTGAGATCAAGACAGCAAACTGGTGAAATACGACAGTGTTCATAGTGCACCAGAAAATCAATTGTGAAGGCTGGTTCCACACAGTTGATGCTGGACAAACGACGGTCGAAGCATGGATTAAAGCGATTCCTGCTTAGAAAGCCCAGAACAACTAGAATCTTGCCACCGAACATGTTTGGGTATTTCCATTGTTTTACTGGTTAGCATCATATTGTTACACTTACCTCTTTTCAGCCAAGAAAGCATGCTCAGCGAGTTCTAATGCTGTTGCTCGCTCTGCGAACATAATTTGAGGGAAAGTTAGTCAACTAATGACGATAGATTGATTACCTCTCCACTGTATTACCTTCCGGGTCAATGCAGAAACATCGTCGTAGAAATGACAGCGCTTCGGCTGATAAATGTTCTGGTAGAGGTGGAGGAGCAGTAGCCATTGCTATTGTGTACATGGCTGCCAGGCCATTATGACAGTGTGGCCACGGATGTTTCGCCGTAGCCATCTCGATGACAGTTGCTCCGATACTCCAAATGTCTGCCTTATATCCGTGACCAGTTTGCTTGACTACCTCGGGTGCCATCCAGGGAATGGAACCTCGTATCGAACGCAGAGACTCTTCTAAGCTTGTGGTCAACATCTGCGGAATCTGTTTCGAACACCCAAAGTCTGCCAGCTTGGACACGCCTTGCTCATTCACCAACACATTTGCTCCTAGAATATAGACAAAATCATAAGAAATGCAGAGCACGCACGAGATTGACGCGAATTTTAGCAACACCTTTGATATCGCGATGAATAATGCCCATTTGGTGCAGATAGACTACACCTTGAACGATCTGCCGCGTGAAAATCCGAATGAGATCTTCTCTAAACGCGTCAAATTGCTTAAGCATGCTACGCAGCGATACAACCAAATTAAATGACCGTCCATGGAGAAGACGCCATTCGCTAAGACGCACCTGGCAATCGATCCACCAGGAACATACTCCATGAAAATGTAAAAATGGTTCGCAATTCGGTGACTTCCTTTGTAACTGGGCACGGAGCAATAGAAGCACATTAGAGCGCATTCTGACTAAGACCAAATTGTAGAACAGACCGAACAATGTGCTTGTGGCTGAGATTATTCATGAGCGATATTTCCTCGCCAAGCTTTTGCATCTGAGTCACCTGGTCGGCATTGGGACTAGAATGAATTTCAATCTCTTTCAGTGCGAAAAGCTCGCCCGTCGCGATATTCAACCCTTTATAAACCTACGAGTAGAAAAACAGTAAGGG
Organism: Phytophthora litchii; assembly: GCA_002812785.1. NCBI lineage: Eukaryota > Oomycota > Peronosporomycetes > Peronosporales > Peronosporaceae > Phytophthora > Phytophthora litchii. The sequence goes on along the minus strand of PCFV01000528.1, from coordinate 21,625 downwards.
TAAAATATTTGCTATAGCTCTATCACAGTACAAGTCACGTACCTTTCCAAAGGTTCCTTCACCAATGAGTTCCCCACGCTTCCACTGCGTAATGGGATTGCTGACTTCGATTGTCGAGTTTGCTTCAACATCTACTTCCACTTGCTGATTGTTTGTCGGCACTGCAGCCGCACGTCGAAGGGAGATGTCAGGCAACGAGGAAAATCCGGAACGTCCGATACGTGGTGATGTCGATCGTGTAAGCGACATGGTCTTTGGAATGTCTAGCACTGATAATGCTGCTAGATGCGGGTGTGTTACGTGGAGTTGGGAAACCATTTCACTAACCGTCGGGACATCGCCACTTTGTCTGGAGCTGCTTTTCATCGCCAGTGGTTGAACTCTACTTGGTATTGATGCAGAAGATTGGCGATTGTGTAATGGCTTTGATTCCTCGGCAGTAGATCCTGAAAAAATAATAGCATCCGGTATTCGTTTGTTCTTGGTTGCTTTTCCCCACAGTCCAAAGTTCGCCACTGCTTTTTCTTCCACTCGTGCTTCTTCTTGAACTAGTTGACCAAAATGACTATGTACTTCCGAATTGTTGTGTGAAATATCTTCATGCGTATCCCAATGGATCTCCTCGCTCTCATCACTACTATCTTCTCGTTGCTGTTCATTATCTTCACTACATCTTGGATGCTCCGGATTTTCACAAAGTTCTGCAAGTCCTTCTGGATCTGTTGATGATCTTACTCGCTCAAGGTCTTTCAACACATGGGCTGAAATCGAAAAACTGCTACTTCGCTGTAAGAGTCTGTCGTTGGTGCTACTAGGTCCGTTATTGTTGTTGCAATCAGCACTACGCAATCGTTGTCTACTGTCAGGTCTCCTTCCAGAAGGTGCTCGAGGGGTCAATGCATTCGGTGCAGAAAGTAGAGCTCCATCAGCTACAGAAAGTTGTTTTAAGCGCAAATTCCGTCCACTGGAGCTTCGATGCATCTCGACAATTGGAGATTGACGCAGTACATCTACAGCACGATGACTGCGTGGCATATTCGTATCTTTTTCACTGTCTGAAATCGAGGAGAAGGTCTCGGAGCTTTGTGTCATGGCAACCCTTCGCGTCACGCTGGAATTGTTGGATTCTGTGCTGGAGGTGTCAGGCGTCTGAGCTGATACTTTTGTGTCTTCGTCTAGAGATGTTGCATACGCTCGAGTGGACTCACCTTGGACTGATCTCATTGCAACTTGGGGTCAACGAGTTCTGCAGTAAAATCCTCGAGACCAGAATGCAAACAGGCGACTTGCCTCTCTACTTGCTCCTTTAGTGATCTGCTGGCCAGACGCGTCGGTTCGAGCGCATTTCGGTTAGCTTGAGCGCTCAACTTGACAAGCACCTCGACAATGGCCATCAAACTAGTCGCAGTACTGCATAGTACCTCAATATTAGCTTTGATTCCTCAAAGTTCATCGATTGACATCGCACCATCTTCCTTTTGAGCTAAAATTCTTGAAATACTGTCGGCTTTGTCGTAGAAAGCTAGTTGGTCATTGCAGACCAGACCTCTCATTGTCTTCAACATGGAGCAACTTAAAAGGCTAGCAAGGAAATGACTTTTTCGAGTTGACTGCTACCTTTTGGGTTATTTTGCTTCCATGTCATGATCGTCGAGTCTTGGTTAGAAGTCGCAATGGCTTTCGGACGTTTATTATCATGAATTGCACCAGCGATCACCATTAACGCAGTAGTGCTGGTAATTGCATTTGTCGTGGACAATACAGTCATAAAACGTGAGGTCTGGAGATCACTTTCAATTGTGAGCTGAAATGCTTTGCAATACGACCTCGTCACGTTAATAGACAGGGAATTGAGAAGGGAAATAGTTTAGTAGATTCATCCCTCAGATGAACTGCTGAAGTTAGCTTTGCAGCTTTGATAACTGTCACGTTGGCTGCTAAAACGTTCTTTGACACTGCAGTGCTGCACTTGTTCACGCCGATTGAAAGAGCCATCGTCTTTCGTTCCCAGCAAGATTTCATACACCATTTGCGTCGATTCATGGCCATCATGTTACCCATGTTCTGTGTCAATTCCTTGATCAGCACAGTCAATCGGAGTGGCCTCTCCGTTTTCGAACGTAAACATTTGTATGGATAGTACCCCCAAGCAGAGGCGTAGCAAGTTTCCGGTGATAGTTTTGACATGACCATCCTCCTATTTGAATCGCGAAAAGTTTATTGAAGATGAATTTGACTTAGAGGGAACTGCGCTAACGGACGCCATCAGTATTAACAAGTTTCACTGGCATGGGTCTGCGGTACTGCCAGTTTTCCTGGTGTTATGTAGTTATGAGATATACCTTGCTTAGGTATCCTCAAATTCTATCTGAGATGCAGAATTGATCGTAGCGTGAGTAAGATTATGCATGAAAACGTTAAGTAGATTCATGCAGTCATGAGCAGTGATGCCTCGATTGCCAGAGGAATTGTCAAGGTCATTTAACCTTCCAAGGCAAGTTCATGCTCCTCTCCATCATTTTACTGGCCGCTACTGCCTTCACGTTCTTCATTAATGGCAACGAATTCGGACAAGTCTGGAGTCACAACGTTGACCTTACTCGACCACTTCAATGATGACGAACAAGCCAGCAATATTGGCAAACGGACTCTGCGAGTTCATATTACTATGAACGAAGGCGGTACCATCTATTCAGCGGGTGAAGAGAGAAGCGGTAAATGTCGATATTATCAGGAAGGAGAGCTACCGCCTGAAGATCTTCAAGCGGCGGCATGATAGCGATATCTCATCATTTTCGGTCTTTGACTCGGTCCTGGATGTTGCGTCGAATGAGAAATACCGGAATCTCTACAACACATACCCTAAGTGCAGTAATTCCCACTAAAATCCTGCGGATAGTGAGGAGCCTCGTATTTTGTTTTCGTTGTGGAATAATACTAATAAGATAGCCGCATTAGCTTCTTAAAACGTTTGTGCATCTTAATAGAGAACTACACACAATAATCGTGCGCTCCGTTTTGGTGCATGGTTCATGGTCCGCGTACTACATGTTGGTCCTAAAGGATTGATGCGTGAGTAGTAGCAAAGTAAAATGCTATTGGTGATGACTAACATTGCCTATATGCAGTATTTGATATCCACATCTGCTAAAGAACACCCAATACACCGTCAAGTAGACACGTGATCGAGAACAACACTACGCAATCCCGCGCTAACAGCCTCGCCTTCGAGATCCTCCCAAGTGTGCTTCAAGTGATGAGCTTCCAGCACCAACTCAACCACTTTCAGCGTCAACAAGTGGACCACGTGCAAGACCCTCATTTGCATATTATCCAGCAACTGCTCAGTTTCTAGCTACGAGAAGTCAATGCGACCATCGTTTCAAAATATTGCCCAAACACTTGCTCAGCTTCAGCCACGTGACAAAACTGAAACTAGTTCGTATGCTATGATATGAACACTAGTTGCATGACTGCAGCAACTATTATGAACGACAGCTTTCCAGCTCAAGCTTCAACCTGTATTTAATGTAGGAAGTTGAAAAATCAACTACATGCCAGCTCTTAAATCTAGCTTAATAAACGAAGGATAGCTTACTTCACTTGTGCATGCACACTTATAAGTGCCGACCACGCACAGTCGTCAGCATGCCCGGTGCGGCTGCCTTCATGGTGACCTGCATCACGGCATCGATCTTGGCCTTCATATCTGGGGTCAATTTGACGAGCACCTCCAGTGCTTTCAAGTTCTGCTCCAGTTGTTGAGGTGAACTCGCTCCGGTCATCACCGTCGACACCTTGTCATTCGACAGGCACCATGCAATAGCGAGCTGGGCCATCGTACAGGCCAACTCCTCTGCAATCGGCTTCAGACTGTCTGCCTTGGACACACGCTCTTCGAAGTCAGGGATGGATTCCTTCAAACCGGTCGTGTCCAGACGCGAGCCATCGGGTGTGCCAGCGCTGTACTTGCCTGTCAGCGTTCCCCACGCCAGCGGAGACCACGTCGTGAGACCCAGTCCGTACTTCTCGTACAATACAGAGAATTCGAGCTCCACCTTGCTGCGTTCCAGCAAATTGTACTCGGGCTGCTCCACGATGGGGCGGATCAAACCAAGACGGTCAGCAATTTCACACGCCTCGATAATGTCGGCCGCGGACCACTGACTCGTTCCCCAGTAGAATGCCCAACCTTGCTCAATCACATGGTTCATAGCTCGAACCGTTTCCTCGATGGGCGTGTAGGGCTCCGAGCGATGGCAGAAGATGACGTCCACATAGTCAAGGTTTAGTCGCTTGAGAGAAGCTTTGGTGCCCTCGACAATGTGCTTGCGGCTGACACCCTGGTCATTCGGACAACCTTGAAACCAGCCCTTTGAGCCAAAGAAGATTTTCGTGGTCACCACGAGGTCTTCTCGACTCCAGATACCGTCGTCGATGCCCATTTTGATCGCCGCGCCCATGTTGCGCTCCGCCTGACCACCACCGTACGCCTCGGCGTTATCAAAAAAATTCACACCGTGCTCGAACGCGAGCTTCATCATCTCATACCAGCGCTCGGGAGTGTACTTGTCGTTGGCCCACATCCAGCTGCCGAGTGAGAATCTGGAGACAATCAGACCCGACCGGCCTAGAAGACTGTGAGGCATGCGGGTAGTTTTAGTGGAGCTCGTGGTGGTCATCGTTCAGGGTGGTTGAGGTAGTTGTCGCTGGAAGTAAATTCAGAAATGCCTCGATTCGGAAGACGGTATCGAAAATGAGATCACTCCATTGTACTGTGAGCTTGATGATTACTTGGCCATAGTTACTCATGATTGCTTAACTCGAAGGGCAATTGTTACAAATCGTAAGAAAGCGATAAAGCTCCGTGAGTTGCTTATGATTACTTGACCAAATGAAGTTTCTTGAAAAAACAGGTCGGCTTTGAGAGACTCGTTGATCTACTTGCGAGTCTTCTTCATCTTCAGGCACAATAGACTCAACTGCAGGCGAACGGATTTCCTCTGCATTTGACAATGAAATGACTACAATATAAACTACATACACGCGGGGCTGCTCGTTCAGCGTAGAGCTCGACGGGCCTTGCGCCTACTCTTGGTCTTCTTGGTCGAGTTGAAGTCATCTCCGCCTGAAACGCGGATGATCGCTCGGCGGCAACGGTAGAGTAAGTAGATGAGGGTGGCCATCAGCAGTGCCAATGAAACGAAAAACAGGATGAGGCCGAACGGGTTGGGCACCAACTCAAAGAGTGTAAGGAGCACGTTGATGAGCGGTCCGGCGAACAGTACGAGCATCACGAACATAGTGCAGAGGAAAAACGATGCGAATGCTCGATAGTACTTGGGTCCCATTAGCGCCTCCAACACGTAGCATGGATTCCACATGGCTGACAGATGTAGACGGTCGGCAGGTTCTGGTAGGAACGGGAAGTTGTTAGGCTCTCCACGTCCCAAGCCAGCGGAGCGAACATCCGCAAGGTGCTTGGGAAGAATCTCCACCGACACCAGCAACTCACCCGCACGGACACGGTCGCCTGTATGAGAATCACGAGTTGTCATCGTGAGCCAGCTGGCGTCTTCAGGGTCATCACCCATACCAAGACGGTGCATAAATGACTTAACAAGCGATTCAGCATTTTCCATGTCGGCGTCCACGTCCTCTGACTCCGTCTCATCGTCGTCGTCAAGCTCGGCACCGTCTCCAGATAACAAAGGCTTCCTGTCATTTCCTCCTCCTTCTTCTGAAATGGAGATAACAACTTCTCCGGACCGAGGTGATCTCAAGCGTGCTGCAGTTGTCGCGTCTTCCGTAGACGAGTACCCTGATCGCCTAGAAGCTCCTTCATACGGCATACTCTCAGTGCCACGGATACGAATAGGCTTCGGTTTAGCGAATACGTTCACTACCTGCTTCGTTTTGAACGCTGTTTTCAGAAATGACGTTAAATCCACCACAGCATCTGCAAGACAATCATCATACACTACATCGCGGTCCCACATCTGAAAGTGAAGGTATCCGCGATCTGCCTCCTTTTCCGGATCAAGTGGTAACTCCACGTCAAACTTCATGCGCCAATTAAAGGATGCACGTCCATGTTTCGCTCGCCAGTGCGTGTCAGTACTCTGAGATTTATCATCGCGGTTCTGAAGCCAGCACTTCACAAATAGGTCACTCAGATCGGTGAAATCTCCAGCTGTCACGTTCTTCGCTTTGTAGACAATCACACGCACTTCAAACATTTGTGGAGGGGGCAACGAGATATCCAGCGGCCTCACTACGTTCATTTCCTTCCCTGTCAGAATATCTACCCATAGACGAAGGCTTCCTTGTGGCAGTGTGCTCGAGGGTGCGAACAGCGGACGAACCTCCAGTGGCTTGCGTCGTTCAGCCGTCTCCGGCGACAATCCAAGCTCCTGCCATTTTGCATCAAACCATCGGTCCTCCAAGTCAATGAGCGTAGCACCAACGAAGTCGTCACCACCCAATGTAGTTCCGACAGCAGTACTCAATGCCTTGCTTAGCCCTGTCGGAAGGGTCGGAATTGCAAAGAAGTCGTAGTCTAGCACTTCTAGCTTCAGCTCAGAAGCACCTGGGAGATCCGCCTTGAACTCATACATCTTGTGGAACTTTGGCGTTAGAGTCTCAGGTTGGTAATTGTCCCGATCGTTAAACATTTGTTCACGAAGTAGGCCATCTCCCAGACTTACCCGAAGATACGGGTCGCACCTATTGTTAACATCTTTCGGGTGTAGATTCAGCGCATCTAACACATACACACGAACTAGATACGGTTGCGGGTTAAGGAACTGGTCCAAGTCGAAAAGTGGTGGTTCATCACGTGACTTGAGAACGCGCACAATGCCTTTGAATTTCCCGACAGGGCGATAGGAATCAGCGGACTGTTCACTGGAATCGCATCCGTCATGTGACGACATCGCACCACGAAAAAGAGCGAAGGTTTCAAACGGAGACTTTAGTGTGTCTTCCAACTCACCATCAATGATCTCACGCTGGTGCATGTAGTGTGGTAGCTCATCATCGTCATCATCGTAGGTGCCAAAACTACTAGACGAGCACATTCCTGTGATACCGATCTTTTTTGCTCTACCTTCCGCTTTCTCTGTTACGGCAGTTGGAGACCTGGCAGTTAGAATATCTGATGGAACTGTTCCGGGGAACGTAGATAGATCGTCTCCATAGTCGACGTAAGGGTTACTTCCGCGGGTGATGCTTTTGTTGCACTCGTCAATGTACAATTGATTCGGCTCACCGTTCGAAAGTGGCATCTTTCGACTCAAGTCCACGGAACAAACACCAATCACCGGCTTGTAGAATCCACCAAGTAGCTGATCGTACACCGTGATGTTAAGACGCGGGGCAAATAGTGAATCGAGCGGCATCTTTACCGGGACAATAATTCGCTGTAAGAAGTTTGGGTTGCGATTGCTCGGTTTGGAAGACGGATTCGTGAACTTAGGCTGGTTTGTCTTGGTGATTTCTCCGACCTCAAACTTTGCGAAAGGCGTGTTGATGGGCATGAAACCTGTTGGTTGTAATCCCCGGCACCCCAGACACATAATCTCAATAAAAGCTTCTTCGGCAGGTGGGCGAATAGACTCTGGCGGCTCTACAATGACTCCAGGTGTATCTTTCTTGATGAGGTCGAATGATAATAGCAATTCACCTTGAGTATCGCCTGGTTTCTCGTAGAAAATTGGGTACCATTTTGGACGGGGGGCTGAGTATTCGCCGCTAGCACGAATCTTCGAATAGTCCGACGAAGACATCTGTGGGAAATCTGCCAAACTGAATTTCAGGCCACCAACGTAGTCATCAGCATCGTAGCGATCCCAATCATAAACCTGCAGGGACACCTTGGGTAGGAACTGCTCATTCTGGGGAAGTTCAACGTCAAGAACAATCGTTTCATAGAAGTAGGGGTCTCGCGTTGACATACGCGTACTGACTTGACCCTCGGAGCCTACACAAGCCACCTTTACGTACGGATCCAAAAGACCGTCATAGTCTGTAGCCGGTAAGCATTTCCCCTGAAAAACATGAACAAAGAGCACGTATTTCATGTACTGCACCGTCGTGCTCGCGTACTGTCGCCATTGTTGTGCAATTTCCTCTTCTGTGCGACCCTTTTGGATAGCATTCTCAAGACGCAGGTTCATCAGTACGTTACCCGTAAAGTCGTGGTCCTGTAGTTCATCCAACACTTTGTCTTCTTTGAGAACAACCCAGTGCGGTGGCTCAATGGTCTTGAGTGCCTCGGGATCTTGACAAAAGAGGTCCTGAGCACTGAATCGAGCGTAGCAAATACATCGCGACTCGTTCATGGTTTGGCGTATGAGGTGCACGAACACATCTGGGATTTGGTCAAGATCCTCAGGAAGTTCCATGTCAGTGACATCGAGATACTGATTGAAGTGACAAATTCCAGACACATTGTGAGCCCGTGAGCTATCAACACAATGGCGGCCCACCGAGATTTTTAGTGACATCCGCGTGTTTCGATTCCAGTTGGTCTTGCTCGTGAAGGCAGGTATCTCTGTTCCGTAAAATAATGCTGCACGTAACGTATACCGCTTCATTCTTGGCTGGACAGACGTATTAAGCAAGTTTCTCACATGAGCTTCGTCATTCACCGACTGAAGACCATCTTCAACACGAAGTGATAGCAAAAGACGTCCACGATATGTGCTCGCACATCCAGGATGATTCTGCATCAACTTTAGCGGACTGGAGTTATTATCATACCCCACCGGTGGACCGTACAAATTTGCCCAAATAAGCTTGAATTGGTTGGGGTAGCGCTGAACTTGCTTGAACGAAAATGGCTGTAGAATGTTGGCGACGAGCTGATCAGCAGTGGTCATATCCCAGTCCCAAACTGAGATGAATATATTGTCACTCATGGTAGGCAACAGGACTGGAAACCACAATTCCTGGTTGAACGGTACCATCAGATTATCGCTTCCCTTGACAGTCATCTTCTTTGTTTCCAATACGTCCTGACCAGCAAAATAAGCTCGAACATATCCATCAATACCTCCTTGCATCATCATGCTGTAGTCCATATCAGGTAGATCTTCGGCTCGAAAAATCGTAATCACCAAGAAGCTAAGTTTTTGAGTCACTCGTGGTGGAACGAGCACCATCGAGTTGATATCTGCCTTTGACTTCACTAAGTGCTCGTCTGGGTCTCTGTCTTCCACAGGGTCACACAGCTTCATTTTGTCTCCAGGTCCCAGTACAACCAATGAAAGTCTGCGGGTACAACAATTTAAGATGTCAGCAACACAGAGTGAGCTACAAACGTAAAATGCACTTACAGGACGTAACCTTGGATACTGTCGCTATTGGTCGCTCCGCTTCCGACTAAAGCCACCCACTTTCGTTTCAATTCGTGATCTGGTTGGAAGTATACATACGGAATATCCACAGAAAAGAAACCGACGAGATCATCGAACGCACGAGAGATAGCTGATCGGTTGGCCGACGAACCGGGGCCATCCGCGTCAAACACTGAAATCTTGATATTTCCTTGCTGAACAGTGTCTTTGTCCAACTTCCTAAAGTTGAAGTACAGATATTCATCAAAAACACACGATAACTGTTTTTGCTTCACCACAGTGTGCTGCTGTTGTCCAAGACACTCCACTGACACAACTGGGTCACAGAGACCATTAGCATCCATTGGTTGCAAGTCGCGTACTTCGATGATCCGAACGCGTATCTGGTAGTCACCTGACAAAAACTGCACATTTGACAGCTCTGTCAACATCTTTTGGCGTTCTTCTTCTCGTTGCTTCCGTTGAGCTTCAGCTTCCTCCCTTCTTGCATCAACATCATCATCGTCTTCACCATCATTAGAATCTTCGTTCGTGTCTTCTCTGCGGCTACCATCATTGCCTCCCTCGTCGTCGGCAGCGTCAGAGCTGCCTGGACGGCGCAAACCGCGACCACTCGGGACTTCAGTAATGTTGTCAATCTCGCCTTGCTCCAAGCTCCCAATGTCCTGGTCAATGTATTGCATTTCGATAGCGAGACAAATTTTTCCGTTTCCGTAGTTCATTTTGCGTTGTGGACTCAAATCGCTCGGAACGTCTTTATCTTTCGAATCTGGCTGCTGTTCCAACGCTAACCAGAACGTCTGCTTCTCTCCGTGAAAGCGCTTCGTGAACTCATCTAAGTCAATTACGCATCGTCCCATGAAATCGCTCGTAAGCAAATCACTGTCCTCAACTGTCAGTTCCAATAACTGTTTCTCCCCTGGTGTCACCAAGAAGTAAAACATCTGCCTCCATGACGGATGGAGTGTCTGCTGCTGTGTTTTCGTCCGCTGTGACTGATTCTTCGTGCACGAGAAGCGCACATACGGGTCGCTCGTGGCTTCAATACCTGTGCCATCACAAGCAAGCAGTCCTGTCGCCTCCAGAATAGTCACCACATAGAAATTTGGAGGTTTTGTCGACTCCTGCATCTCAAGTTCTACAGCACTCGCCGATGCAGGAGTAGAAGATAGATCAGCTGCAGGCTTCTCATTAGGCGAATCAGGTAAAGCGGTACTCTTTTGTGGAGAACCTGGTGTCGACAGTTTCTTGGACGCTACTACCGTCTTGCTGGGAGCCCCATCGCCTTCTTTCCGTGGTGGCGCCATGAATTTGGGCTCATACGTTGCCTCCACCGTCAACTCACCGCAATCCTACAACAACAGTCAATCAGCATTATAGTAAGGTCAATAGTTAACTTCCACTTACCTTCCCTTCAGCATCCAGCAGCGCCAACGTGTGTGTCGTCTGCAGTCACAACACACTTCAGTATTCAGTACATTCACTCTCTCTACCCTCATCTACCTTTGTGTCTGGCGTAAGTGTCTCAATCTGCAGCGCTGCACTACCCAACAGCACGTCCCTCCCGCGCTCGTTAAGTCCGAAGACCTTGAAGTTAACAGCATCGCCCAGCGGCTTCTTGACGCCAAATGTGAAGTTCTGCGTCCACTTGGGCGTCGTCGTCTTGGCCTGGGCGGCTGTCCGCAGCACCACGTCACCGCATTGCGCCTGACAGTCTACACAGAGAGTAAGTGATCCAGCCACAGAAACAGGCAGAGTAGCTCACGCACAGGGATCGAAGGACGCGTCTCCACTTGTTTGAGCCTCGCCGACGCTCGTAGCGCCCACCACCACGAGCCGCACGCGCGGCGTCTCCACCTCCATCTTCACTGCGATTCACTATGGAGAAACTTGTGCGCACTCTGCAAGACGTTGACTGGCGATTTGTATGGCGATGGAAAGATCGCTTTCGCTGATTTACTTCAAGCATATTTGGCCAATCACGGTAGAGAAAAGTGATGGTCAATTTGATGTGGTGGTGGTGTAGAGCCAGTGCGCAATTTGACCTCGACGATGTCGCGCTTGCTGTTGCTGCTGCTCGCGCTGCTGGGCGTCGTCGCCTTCGCCACGGACGCGTCGGACCTCAAACTGCAGTTGAATGCAGACCAGCCAGTCACTGTGACACTAGCGGACGGCACCACGCGCGAGTTGACGGCTGCTGAATTCGAGGAACTGGCGAAGGAGCGCGCCGACGAGCAAGCCAAGCTGCAGGGCGACGCTACAGACGCCGATACGGCGCAGTGGCAACACCAGAAGATGAAGGAGATCGAGGAGAAGGATCCGCAGCTCGCAATGCACATCGATATGGCGCGACGTGCCTTCAAGGAGATCCAACGCCACGGATACGCTCAGGGATACGCACTCACGGGCTTTAGTAAACAGGAGACGGACAAGCAACAGACGAGCGACTACTACGTGGAGCTAGTGCTGCGCGCCAAGAAGGACCCGAGCAGTGGCGTACTGGCCAAGACAGGAACAGGCACCAGGAAGCTGGATAAGGAGGGAGAAGAGATCCCACTGAGCTACGAGGTACAACTGCTGCTGGATGCCGAGAGTACGTGACTAGTGTTGGAAGAATTGCTGTCTTGATGAGATTGACTTATGTACTGGGGTATCTGATGACAGGGCGCTTCTCAGTGGTTGCAGCGTGGGAGTTGAGCGATCAGGAGCCGTCACGAGGACAGAGGAAAAAGCGGGTGATGCGGCTGTCGATCCAGCCGACCGCTGCCCTGCTGGAACGACAAACTAAGCGCGAGCGCAGCAAGCCAGCGGTGGCAACGTGGTTGCTGGTTGGCGGAATGGCAATGGTCGCTATCGGTGTGCTCGTCATGTACAACACGCGCAACCCAATCCCGAAGCCCAAGCCGCGACGTCGGTCCAGCGACGTATGGGAGCTCGTGGATGAGAACGACAAGCCGATCAAGACGGACAAGAGTGACAAAAGTGACAAGAAGAACGACTAGCGGGGTGCGTAACGCACCATGCGGGTAGGCCAGATGGTCGATTGGCAAAGTTGAGACGAGAGTGAATGAACTTGTGCCCATGCTGTTTTGCAATGCCCATTGAAGGATCCTGTGTAGCAGCTTGGCTAGTCGCTGGCTGCACTGCAACTTGCAATTGCACAACGCGATCCAACGAAGTTAGCCATTACTCGCAGTAGACACGAGCTACGAGTCCAAATCGCAGGAGTGAATGAAGTGACGAGGAATTTATCCTCGAGATGTAGTTTTCTCAAGTCGCTCGAGTGGGTATGAGCAAGGATCCAGCTCAAGTGTTTAGCACGAGATCTCTTGAGTATGCTGGCCAGCATCTGACGCTTCTGCCATACTATACTGAGTAAAATTAAGCTAAGCTGATAACTACATGTATCAGGCCAACATCGGCGGCATATTCGGTCAAACAGCTGCAAGAGAGTAATTGTCTGGCTCTGATTGGCTAACTGGATTTGCGTCTTTTCTGCCAATCACAGCGAATTCTCCACCTCATACTCAGACGCCACCAGCCAGTCAGTCGCCACTTTGACTATCACCGGACGATGGCGACGCTGAGCGTGTTGATCACGGGCTTTGGCGTGGTGCGCGACGGCGCCTCGCCCGACTGCGCGGTAGGTGCATGTGAGCTCTCTTGATCGCGGTCTTGCGCGTCTCTCACCGCTCTTTGGTTCTGCAGGTTTTCCTCGGTACAGTGCAGCAAGGCGGCGGCAGCGCCTGGACAATCTACCGGCCGTTCGAGGCGTTCCAGCGTCTGGGCCAGCAGCTCGCCATGATCTTCGGACAAGCAGTGCCTGGCTGTCCCCCGCGTATGTTCGACGTGCGCTTTCCAGAGTCGCTGGAGAAGGCGCGTGTGGATTTGAGTATGTGGATGATGCAGCTCTTACAGCACTCGCCAATCTACCAGTCGCACGTGTTCGTGGACTTTGTGAGTGTAGACGCAAATGTGGCGCCTCCAGGACTGCAGAATGCAGGTGCAGCTCCACGCAACATTGGAGATCTCGACATGGACGAGATGTTCGACTCGACTACAGACGATGACCCGCGCTCGCACGATGAGCTCCATGACGACGACGTGAGTTGTCAAGTCATTACAATGATTTCTTTGCATAGGTTTAACGCTGCTTTTGATGCTGAATGCAGATGTTCCAGTTTGACTACAATACCGACATGTCTGGCGCCGGGTTGGACCAGCAGACGCTGCTGGAAGAGACACAGATGCAACATGACCAACAGGTACAGGAGCAGAAGAAACGTAGCGAGAAGGTCACACTCGAGGACTTTGTGATGATCAAGGTCATTGGCAAGGGCAGCTTTGGCAAGGTGCTACTGGTGCGCAAGCGTGACACGGGACTTATTTACGCAATGAAGGTCCTGCGCAAGGAGAATATTATCAAGCGTAACCAGGTTGAGCACACACGCACGGAACGACACGTGCTGGGCTACGTGCGTCACCCATTCATTGTGGGATTGAACTACGCCTTCCAAACGTCGGAGAAATTGTACTTTGTGCTCGACTACTGTGCAGGAGGAGAGCTTTTCTTCCACCTAGGCAAGGTGCAGCGATTCCCCGAACACCGCGCACGCTTCTACGCTGCAGAGATCACACTGGCGATTGAATATGTGCACAATTTGGATGTGATCTACCGCGATTTGAAGCCCGAGAACGTGTTACTCGATGAGAATGGACACATCCGTTTGACAGACTTTGGACTCTCCAAGGAAGGCATTCAGGACGACTTTTCGGGTGCCAACTCGTTCTGCGGAACGCCCGAGTACCTAGCGCCAGAGATTTTGAACCGCTCTGGCCACGGCCGAGCAGTGGATTGGTGGTCGCTTGGTGCATTACTCTATGAAATGCTGACTGGCCTTCCTCCATTCTATTGCCGCGACCGCGACCGCTTATTCGAGAAGATCCGTAAGGGCGATCTCAGCTTCCCGAAGTATTTGTCGCCGAACGCCAAGGACTTGCTGAAGAAGCTCCTAGAACGTGACCCAACGCGGCGTCTGGGAACGGGCCCCACTGATGCAGGTGAGATCAAGAACCATCCCTTCTTCGCAGAGATCAAATGGGACGCGCTAGCTGGTGGTCAGCTGCCGCCCCCATGGCGCCCTACGTTTTCAGGAGCGCTTGACACGTCCCAGTTTGACCGTGAATTCACGGACATGCCGGTGGTAAGCCCAGACAACCACGTGCGCGGTATGGCAATGGCTATGGGGCGACGGCCAGCGAATGGTAACGCGTATGGTAGCAGTCTTACAGGCAATGACCCGTTCAAGGGCTTCACGTACACTGAGGACTCGTATCTACAAGACGGTCTTCCGGGTCGCAGCCCTGGTACGCGAGGTAGTGGCCGAGTTCGGCACCACAACATGTAATCAGGTGGAGCCAGCAGGGGCTTCGATGTCGTACCAAAACAGATGAAGGGGGTCAATAGCTGGAGAGGCAGGAGAAAGATTTCGGATATTCGAGTTGACAAGAATTGGGTTTCGTGTTGTAACAAGGCAATGTTTACGACTCAATGTCAGTCGAGAGGACAAGTGCAGGAGTGAGACACCCTCAGACTGTAGGGACAGGAAAAGGCAAGGTGACAAAGGGTATGTACATATATTCGCTGAACTTCCGCTGCAGCTCGCTAACATCAATTAGAGAAAAGTTTTTGAGCTTTAAGGCAAGCTTTGGCTTGACCACTCAAGATGGATCTTGGTGCGGGCGTCTGGGAGCTTCAGTTATCTCGAAATGGTTGGGCATGACTTGAAAGAGCCGTTGGAAAAGCTCCAGCGAGTCGCTATCAGGTGTGCTCCAACCATGTGGTTCTTCTCGACTCGATGAACAGATTCCTCGTCATAGTTTGGAGATGTTTGCAATTATTTGTTGGGTCCAAACTCTCCACTTGCCTTCAGTGCTCCCATCCTCAGCAGCGGTGCGCAAATCCCCCGAGCCTTTCACTGCAGTTGAAGTGAGTTCAGACGTTTGTGCAAGCGACGAAGATGTTGAGAATGACGAAGATGTGGACGTAATTGACTCTGTGTCGTTTTCGGTGGATACTCTGGGAGACCTCTTCTCGGTCATCACCGATGTCCAAGGTTCATTACCTTCCCACAGTTCTCGATCGAAGCTGTCAAAGATCATTGGAGTGTACGAACATTGCGGCGCATGATGAGCAACATTGAATAAAGAGAAGCGACTAAGGCATAGTACAGTGATCGCTGACATCATTGCAGAGCAAGCAACGCCAGTATCGACAAAAGTTGTCAACACCGTATTAGCGCTGAAATATCGTCAGCATGACTGTACGTTGCCACGGAGAGCGGGAAGATCATGTCATGAGCATTGCGCTCCAAACGTTCTAAAGGCAGTATATTGAACAATGCGAGATCGGTGAAGCTGTTAATCCGCCGTAAGGTGACAGGATCGATTGCAACGTGGTTACAAATTGCCATTGTTGTATTCACAAGTCGAATATTTTGCTGCCAAGGAATTCAGTAGAGGACGAGTTTTACTATTCAAATTCACCATGAATCAACACAACGGGTCATTTCATAACAGTCGATGCCATTGCCAGGTTATGCTGGACGATCGCAATGTTGCTTGGCAACAACTCTGGGCTTGACCACTGCTGTGTCGAGTCCTGAGGTTGAGTACGAACGGCATTGCATGGTCAAAGATAAGTGTGCGTGGTCATTATCTACCTTAAGCTACCGGTGTTTTGACTCTGGTGCGAGCTTACAAGTCTCCCACTAAGCGACAAGAAATCTGCGTCTGCTTCAATTCGATGTCACTCGCTTCGAAGGCTTTCTTGACTCTGGTTTCGACGGAAAATGACTGTTGGTCTTGCTTTTTGCTGATAGACTGTGAGTTAATGACTACGAAGAAATACGTAGGAGACCAACAAACTCGTTCATACTCACGGACAATGCGCGTGAAGAGACTCCTGTAGAGCCCTGCAGCATTGTTGTCCCAGTATGTTACTGCGAAGCGATCGGCTCATACATGCCACGAGTTTTCCAGCGACCCTTTTCAAGTCGTGTTGAAACTTGCACACCGCGAACTGCTGCCATTTGATGTAAACTCGGATGCCACGGTTCCTCTATCGAGTGGATATTCGCCGTCATTTGGTCCCTATTCATAAGGAGTGCAACCCGAAACCATCGATGACAGTGTTTTGGCATGACGATGAGCCACCCAATTGAAAATGTCCAGGATCGGCATCGCTACCACATTCATGCGTCAGAGCTTGTGAATCAGGAAGAAGGCAAAGACAGCGCGCGAGTCAATGTCATGTCATCTCAAACTGGAGGTGCAATCTTCGACATCGAGACAATTGCCGGCAAGTGGAGCTTGTCGAGGTCTTCAGGTTGAGCGTTGCATTCGATACAGAGTAATGGAACAACAACGTGTACCCGCAAGTCTTTGGATTCGTTCAAGTCCGTTCACAGCCAACATCTCCCTCATCGACGAGTTACTCCATTGGTCCCAGTGGACGGACATCATAAGCTCACTTCAGCATTGGAAACGCTTTGTACAGCTTAAACCAGAGCACGAAGGAGATGTACAAGAGATAAATGGGACTTGCTGATGTCATTCTGCCGTTGGTGGCACCAACCAAGTGCGTCAACGTGGATTAGTGAGAGCCTCACTGAGAGGCCCAGCAATTGACACGATGCTTTTGACCCACCGATAGGCACTCCCCACTCTGAAGAAGTCTGAACATAGCAACTGGTACAGTTCCAGAGCTGTAGTGACTCCGAAGCTGTGACCCACGAGATGAACTGGGTTGAGTCGTTCCAACTCGAATGAAGCGGAGTATTGTACTTGGCACCATAGCGTTCGTGTCCGGTTTGAAGGCTATGCTGCTCGCCACAGTCAACTCGACCACCGTACAGTTGGTAAAATGCTTCACAGGCTCGGTTGTGGTTCGAAGATAACGGTCCAACATGCAGAACGATGTGGTTTTCGTTCAGCTCGTCCAGAACTCTCTCGGGGCAGTATGACGACCAGCGATTCCACATCGGATGCATTTTGCCAAAGCCGACCACACTGTGGATGAACACTACAGAAGGTTTTGCGGTGGAAGACTTCATCTTGCGATGCAATTATGAAGTGACAAGACAAATCGTAGATTGGGTCACTGAGCATTGTTCTTGTGGTTGATGAGGTCAACTCAACGCCACGCCCCATGACGTAGTGTTTTGAAATAACCATTTCTAATTTTTTGCATGAAGTTGATAGTTTATGTTGGTATTATCGTTCGTAGACACCTTTGGGGATTTCTCAGGATTCAATGGCTGGGAAGGCGCAAACTCGACGATCCATAAACTTAATTGACCAGAGTCGCAATTTGTCATTGACAACAAATCGACATCAGAATAATGCTCTAGGAACCAGGTAGGCAAAGTACCCCACGTCACTAACTGATCCTCGTTAAAGTGACTATCATAAAAGAGGCAGATCAGCAGTGGCCAGCCTCGGTTTACCGCCTTCTCGCAGTAGTGTCAAGCGCAGATTCAAACAATCTTGAAATGGTTATCTTGCTGTTTCAAACTACCGACGTCCTTAAAGCAAGGTCTGTGATGTTGGTTTTCAAGGCGTCATGCCGTCAGTTATCACCACCACGCACGCAGTGCAGTACATTAGTTAATTACACACATACTGTATCAGCAGCAAGGCCGCCCTGACATGCCGTCTTGTCGTCAACAACCGACGCTCTGACTTCGGCATCATCTGCGTGCCGTGTGACTCCTGGGATATCCACTTGGTCCTGGTCTTTGCCCTCCTTTCCGCCAATCGCATGTCTCCAGGTCGATTATCCACCAATACACAGCCTCCATCGCCTCCTAATCATATTCACTCCCTTCTCTACCAGACACACGCAGTCGAGAAGCTGCCACCATGGACACGCCAATGCACGCGATCAACGAGTCAAGCCTGATGCAGGGCAACGCCACAGGCGACGGACAGGTGCTGGGACTGCCTCTCAACTGGGTCGAGACGCATCGCGCCGCTAGTCTCCTCATCGCCTTCGGTTGCTGTGTGGTCGCCACGCTCTTGAGTGTCTACAACATTGTGCAGCACCTGGCGCACTACTCACGGCCGCAGTTGCAGCGCTACATTGTGCGCATCCTCGTGGTTGTCCCAGTCTACGCAATGGGCTCGCTATTGTCGCTCACGTTTGTGAATCAAGCGCTGTACTTTGACTCGATCCGCGACTGCTACGAGGCTTTCGTGGTGTATTCGTTCCTAGCTCTTGTCTTGAGTTTCGCAGGTGGAGAGTCTGTGTGTGTGCTCAAGATGCAGAGCGAGCCTGATATCCGCCACCCGTGGCCACTTAACCGCTGCTTTGACCCGCTCGGACGCGATGGAAGACTGCTGAGACTCTGTAAACGGGCTACGATCCAGTTTGTGTTCATCAAGCCTGTGTTCGCGGCGCTGTCGCTGGTCATGCTGGCTTGTGGCAAGTACCACACACTCGCGTATCAATTGATCCTCGTCGTGGTCTACAATATCTCGTACTCGTTGGCACTTTACGGTTTGTGGCTTTTCTACC
This sequence comes from Phytophthora litchii, assembly GCA_002812785.1. Classification (NCBI taxonomy): domain Eukaryota; phylum Oomycota; class Peronosporomycetes; order Peronosporales; family Peronosporaceae; genus Phytophthora; species Phytophthora litchii. Next base: position 2,689 of record PCFV01000528.1, on the reverse strand, counting down.
TTGCTACGAGACACATTTTGCAACCGTTCAACCCTGTGCTCAAGTTCTTTGCTGTCAAGAGTGTCGTGTTCCTCACGTTCTGGCAGAACAGTCTACTTGACTTTATCCCAGGCATCACCAATGAGCAGACGTTCGCGTGGAAGGACTTTATCCTCTGTGTCGAGATGGTGCTCTTTGCCTTTGTGCATCTGTTGGCATTCAACTCGAGTCAATTCAAGAAGAACTTGGACCGCCTACCAGATTCCGAGGTGCTCAACAATATGAAGGAGGTACTCAGTCTCTCGGACATTTTGGCAGACGCCTACCACAACTTCATGCCATCCTACCGCGACTACATGCTACAGCGTGGCGGCGAGTCCACTGGTCGAGCTCGGAAAGGCAACTCGACAGGTTTCGGTGACACCTCGTCGTCTGAAGGAAGTCCGACGCCCATGGCCCACAACAACGCGCGTGTGCCGCGTTTCGTCATTGACGACGAGGACGACGAGATGGACGAGATTGATCTCGAGTCTAATGTGACGACAGCAACGTCCTCAACGGATGAGTTGCCTACTGCCAAGGACAACCTTCCGGAGCTCAAGTTACCGGAGAAAGCGAAAGTGAAGGACTCTGAAGCGGATGCAGATGTCATCATGGCCAACCCGCAAGACGATGACAATGTGAAGGCTGACATGGAAGAGGCTGCCTTAGAAGAAGGTGTCAGCGATCAACGACCAGTGGAACCACCAGCCCGACAGCGATCCAATAGTTCTCCAAGTGCTGCCAGTGCTCTTGAACGCACACGACACGAGGATAGCGCTACTTTATAGACCCAAATAATAATTTTATCGATCGATCAGAAAAAGAATTTGACGTTGAAAAACTGTGAATCGTCGCCTCTGATTGGCTGATTTGTTGAAGTTTGCGATCATTCTCTAATTCACGTCGGGTCACGAACCTCATGAGCGCCCGCACCAAGTTCCCCGTCGTCCTCATCCACGGTAGGGAATTACTTAAGTAATCTACTAAAATAAAGGACATTGCTCGAGTCTTAAGTATTTTGCACTCTGCAGGCGTCTTCGGCTTCGGGATGCAGCGTCCGTTGTGGGGCCACTGGGTTCCTTACTGGCCCGAGAAGGAATTGCAGCGGATTAATCCCAACCACCTGCTAATGGACGTGGGGAGCGTGTCCTCCGACCATGATAGAGCTTGTGAGGTCTTCTATCAACTGGTAGGAGGTCGTGTTGACTATGGGGAGCAACACGCCAAGGAAACAGGTAGATCAAGTGGCAGAACTTGAGATTTGAATTAAAACTCAGTATTTTATGGCTTTTAGGCCATGATCGCTACGGCGAGACGTTCGACAAGGCTCTACATCCAAACTGGAGTGAAGACAATCCTGTGCACTTGTTGGGTCACAGTTTCGGATCGACCACTGCCATTGAGTTGTTCCAGTTGCTGAGTGCCGATTTCTTCCGAGTTGGCAGCTCGCACAAGTGGGTGGCGAGCATCACGTGTATTGCGGGACCTCTTACCGGTTCAACGTTGACGCACATGATTGGGATGGAGAATGGTGAGATGGTTCATGGAGGACCGGTGCATTTATTGGCGATCGTGCTGGGGTCATGGATTCGACTATACTGGAAATTCCCCATGATCAAGAACGCAGCAAACCTGCATATGGACCACTGGAACAAGTACTCGCTCAAGGACCTTTTGGTGGCTAATGGACCTGTGAACTCGTCACGTGATCTGGTAGTGCATGGTACGCTGCCAGAACACCGCATTTCTCGCAATGCTCAACTGGAGCACATGGATAAGCTGCATTTGTTGAGTATCACGACATCGCCTAAGACTGTTCATCGCCCGTACGGCGAAGGAGTTACGGTCGCGATGCTGCTATTTCTCCGTTGGGGTCAATTCCCGAGGTGGTGGCCTGCGTTTGCTAAACAGCGCAGTGTACGTGCTGCAGCTAGCGTTTTGGCTGTATGCTACTTGTGTTACAAGCTGAAGAAGCTCGACGTGTCCAAGATGCCCACCATGTACGGACTTAAGTGGCTCATTCGTCGTCGTGCTAGGAGCCTCCCCATGATCTTCGACGGCTTTGAACCATGTAGCTGGGAACACAATGACGGAGTGGTGAATATTCGATCCATGCTGAGGCCATGGTTTCCTTCTCCGCAAGAAATGGAGAAGGAGATCAGCAGCAAAGATTCGACTCCACCTGCACCTTCACTACTGGCGACATCGTCATCTTCGTCGCTCAAGGACAGTACCTTGGCGCGCTGTGAGTCTCACATTTCCATCGATGGATTCAACCGAGACACGGACGACGAGCAACAAACTCATGACTCGAGACGCTTTGAAAAAGGACGCTGGTATGTCTACCGCGTCGACAGCAACCACCTCGCGGGGACGTACTGGGATAGCAACGCTGCCGATTTGTACAAGAGTTTGTTCACGTTGATGAGCAAAGAATACGAGCGGCAGGGCCACAAAACTTCCTCGACTACCAATGGCGGATATCATCAACTTACCCGCCATGGAAGTGGCATTCGCGCTCCATCCTATAGCTGAGACACGAAGACAATTGAGCTTCTGCAGGAAAAAGTATACAATACAGCATTGCTCATACTCACCTACACGAGAAAAACTATGTAATCCAATCCAGGCATTTCATAATTTGCATCGCAAGATGAAGTCTTCCACC
>PCFV01000527.1:0-19859 GCA_002812785.1 Phytophthora litchii | reverse complement strand
CTCTATTCTGAGATAGTGCACGCTCTATTGCAGTACTCTCAATAGGGCGCTTTATTCGCATCAGCGCTATTTCCACAGGTGTTTAGATTTGCGGTCTACGCTACTCCGTACGAAATTTATGAGTTGTTCTAGCCAATCACGACCGTGACGTTTGCCATCCAGTCATTCGCTCGATTCGTGGAGGTCCATAACTAGCTTCAGTTCCTCATTTCCAGTGTTCGTCGACAGTAGAACCATCGCGTGTTGTTGCGTGTGTGGTCCGTTAATAGTTGCCCCATTTGCCACTCACGTTGCCTTCTTCTATGCGACGACTGGGTCTTCCGTACTTATGTACTCGGCGGCGAAAGCAGGCCCCTCTTGTGGATGTTGGGTCCATCAGCCCGATGCGAAAGTCCCTTGGGACGGCCAGAAGCGCTGGGCACTTTGGGAGGTGCCGACTCGCGTTTTGCGGTCTAACGCCTCCAGAAGAATCAGCATTTCGACATCCTATTTTAGTTGTGTGTGTTTGTACTCGGTGGTTGCGCGAGGAGGAATTGATTTATGATGATTCAAACGTGATGACTAACTATTATCATCTCTCCTACTCAATCTGAGCGCCCCCTACTATAGTTCATGTGCATGTTGCAATGGAGTCCAATGATATACAGTTATTAGCTCTAACCGAATCCAATTACTATCGGATAAGTGTGTGGAGACCTTTTTCAATGCTGAGGGACTCAAATGCATGTGAAAACGCTTCAGTGACGGTGGAATCATCTGACAGTCTTGATGTTCTCTCCGAACTAGTGCTTCTTGCACTGTTGGCAACTGCAAGCATTTCATTTTCCACATCTTCACAGAGCGTAGTCGTCGCAATCGGTGGTGTCGGAGATACGATCATGAGCTTTGCTGCCGAGGGCTCCAGGAGCTGCCACGCAGCAGCAGCAACTGCAACGTGTAAGCATACCGTTACGTGTTCAGGATACGTGCCGTGTGCACCACACCATCCGTAACGGAATGATCGCTTTGTTTCCACTTTCTTATCTCCCATCTGTCCTTTTCCACCAATCCGAGCGCGTTATAATTTACGTCTAGACGACTGGAAATCTTCGGCAAGGTGCCGCGTAGGCATTCCCCAGTGTCATAATCTTTCCGAGCGTCGAGGTTCTCAGCCAACCATGATGGATCTAAACAGCAAAGACAAGTCTCCCGGCGCGTGCGTGGCCCTCATGTGCTCCCTCTGTGTTCTCTCTCTTATTCTTCCTCTTTATACAGCGCCTTCCTGACGACGCACAAGAGCAACATCGCACTATGGTCGGGCTTCGTGGTCGTCGTGTTCTTTTGCTACCATTTGTTCAGTGATGGCGACTTCTCCTTCCTCATGGTACTACATCCTCTCTAAAGCGCAAGTGTGACCTCCTTCTGATCTTTATGGTTGTTAAAATGACCTCTACAGACAATGGGTGCATTCGTGCGCGCCTTCGGCTTCGCTTTCCTGATCTTCAAGGCTTTCTCGCAGCGCTCGGTGGCTGGACTGTCGCTCAAGACTCTGGAGCTGTATGCGTTCGTGTTCCTCTTCCGTCTGAGCTCCATTCTGCGCTACCAGGGCTACCTGCCCTACGATCGGAGTGGTGACTGGCTCTACTCGTTCCTGGAGATCGTGGCGCTCACGCTCTGCTGTGGTGTCATCTACCTCGTCACCATGCGCTTCAATTCAACTTATGAGCTGCGCTACGACACGTTCGGATGGCTGCACCTGCCCACGGAGCTTGGTGCCCTCTACATCCTGCTGCCCTGCATGTTCTTCGGCATGGTAAGTGTTGCTGAACTGTTGTTGACGCTTGTTAAAGTGATTTCTGACTATATACTTTTGCTGGATCGCGATTTTAGCTGATCCACCCGAACCTGAACCGCAACTGGTTCTCGGACGTGTCCTGGACAATCGCGCTGTACATTGAGGCCGTTGCTATTTTGCCTCAACTGTTCATGTTCCAGAAACGCGTAAGTACTTTAAGCAACGATGTGTGATTTTTTATTATCTCACCTTGTGGTTGTGCTGCTTATTGTGACAGGGTGGTGGTGCCGTGGAGTCCTGCATTTCGCACTTTGTGTACGCTCTCGCGTTCGGTAGTTTCCTGCACCTAGTGTTCTGGTTCTCGTCGTACCACGAGCTTGGCGAGAAGGATGCTGGCCAGCACGTTGGTTACATGGTCATTTTCGTGCAAATTGGTCACATGCTGATGATGGCGGATTTCCTGTACTACTACTTCAAGAGGTACGCTTGCTGTGCTATTATTTCGCTTAAAATGACATTACAGGTACTGACTCGTGTTCTCTTTGACTGTCGTAGCATGAAAGAAGGAGGCCCGATGATGTTGCCCACGCACGGCGCTTACCAGGCGTAGACAGTTGCAAATTGCATCAAAAATGAACCAGAAAAAAATGGAGAAGAGAGAGGATATAGCGTGCTGTAATCCAGTGAAGCAAAAAGCGGATCTGAAAGAGTAACCGAAGAAAAACAATCAAGGCACGATTGAAAATATTGATATGAGTGCGTGTAATGTTACATGGCTTTGATGTTGGAGCTGGTTTTGGCTTTACCTTATCTCTTTTCTGTAGTAAGCTGGTATCCAGAGCCATAGGAAGAAGATGGCAAGCAATTCATTTAAAGCAACGAGATCAAGTATATGTAATATCCTTGGATTTACTCGAAATGTGTGCATTCTAGCGGATATGTAGGCCAGAAAATGCCCTGTTAACTTGGTAGGGTACAGCCAATTTGCGTGGAGGGTATCAAGAGAGGAAGTGCCTGCTGAGCTGTACATGGAGGTACGAATCCTCCTGTGGTAATCCGTATGAAGCGCAGTCTTCCTTCGACCTGTCGTCTTCCTCCACGAGCTAATAATCATCATAGTCGATAACTGCATCGCTTGCTATCAACCGGTCCGCCGTTGTGCTTGCCCACGACAGGTCATCGTGTGCAACCTCGCGGACTGTGATGCAGGTACTACAGACCTTCATCATTTCGTTGCGCCCCTTTGCCGTCGGCTTGACGGCCATGTCTGTAAAAGGGAGACGACGTTTGTACTTGGAGCACGGACCGCAGCAAATTCGTCCGCAAAGTCGGCAATGATGACGCCGAACAAGAAATCCGAACTTGCGTGAACACACCATACATGTGCGTTGCGTCTCGTAAGGTACCCACTCTGGCGGGTGCACGATGAACTTGGCCAACCACGCCAACTGCGGCGGTGACAAAATGTCTAGGACCATCACACCTTGGTTATTGCGGATCGTCATGCCAGCGTGCTCTCTTACAAGCGCCGCCGCCACCTTCCACAGTCCTTGTGATACAGCAATGTGAAGCACAGTATTACCAGCTCCGTCGATAGTATTGGGGTCGCTCCCGTTCTTCATCAATAACTTGACGATCTCGGGATCATCGTCTTGCGCCGTGAGGACGTGTGCAATGATCGGGAAGACGTCTCGCTTGCTCTTAATAGTCGGATCAGCACCTCGTAGTAGAAGCAGTGCCACAACATCGCATGCTGAAGGGGTCGAGCACGTCGCAGCGAAATGCAACGGCGTGTTGCCATTACGGTCTGGCAGATTGACAAGTTCTCGGAATTCCGGCGTGGCCAATAGTCGCGCAGCCTCGAGGTTGCCGTACTTGGCTGCAATATGCAGTGCAATCTGCTGCTGTTTGTACGACTTGATGGAGGCCAGATCGATGGCTTTTCCGTCGTACATGGCGAGCAGCGAGGCCACAACTGCCTCGTCACCGCGTTTGGCAGCGCGATGCAGTGCCGTGTAGCCCGAGGCATCAGGCTTGTAAGGATGATAGCCCATCTTCTTCCACTTGTTGGCCGTGACCATACTGAAGCGCATGGACTCACTCTCGCGGATAGTGTTCATGCTGTTGAGCGCCTGTGAGACCTTGACAGACACGCGTTCATTGCTCCATACGTGCAGTCGCTGCAGCGCCACGGGGATCTCGTAGTCCGAGTCCATCGTAGACGTGGACGAGAAGGATGATTCCTCCTCCACCTTGGTCGGGACGCGGCGGAACGCCATCGTGCTGCTGTCCGATAGGCACGGAACAACTATGGCACTGACAGTCAGATGGCTCTATGCCGTGTGTCACACACCAAGCATTCAGTTCGTATACGGTACTGCTGGCTCGCAAGAGCAACGTCACGACCGATGCAAGTTGCTGCAAGTCGCCTACGTAACGGAGACTGACACAGATGCCACCTGGCATTATATACATCCATAGACAAAGGAGAGAGTGCAGTCAACTTTGTAAAAGCCGAGACAAGGCGGACCTTACCTTCCTCGCACTCTACGTTTCGGTGGCTGTCACCATGTGTTGCTGCTTGGATGCTCAAACTTTACAGCTCCTTGCAAGTGAGGAATTCATTCGTGCAAATCTCACCGTCAATGGTGTTGGCAATGGGATGATTGACGATCACCCAATTGTTGATCGTATCAACCAAGCGTACTTGTTGAGAGACTGCATGATATTACTGGAGACTTCATCGTCTCCTACTTACTTGCCGCCGCAGCGACCTAGCAAAGATACCACAAATCCGGGAAGATCTGCCCGCAGGCGTCCATGTCATCGTCGTCGTTGAGACTTGTACTCGACCGAGTGAGCACACGTGAGGCAGCGGCGGCCGTTGCATTCTGCACTACCAGACGGTGAAGCACGTAGTGGATCTCGACGCTCGATTCAGAGCCGTCCATCGTCGTCAGTGCGCTGTGTCTGTAGATAGGACCCACTTCTTGCGCGACGAACGCAGCATCCAAGTCCACTGCCACTTGGCCGAGTCGGTGCTTCCTACCGAAGCCTGGTGCAACGCTCGACACCTCGATGGTCACCTCATGGTACTGCGCATCGTTCTCTCGCCGCTCGAACACAAACTTCTCGTCGAAAACAAACTCATTGTCGTTGCGCTCGGGCTGAGTGGAGACCTTGGTCGTTGCGCCGCTGCGGACGGTGCAGGCTATGCGGTGCGGCAACTGCATCTGTCCCTGCGACCACTTTGCAGAACCCCAGATCGACGACTTTTGTAGTTTGCTAGGGCCAATTGTACTCACTCGGTCGATCTCTTCGGTCGAGTCGTCGATTGAGTCTGTAACCTTCTGGATGGCCACTACAATAATCTCGCAAATGTCACCTCGCGCAGCTTCGTCGTCCTGTTCGGAAGCTGTGCTAGTCTCTGTCGGGTCATCCACTCCAGTCGGGCTGCTCTGGAACCCCCACAACTTCTGTGGAGGGAACGCCTTTACTAAAAAGCTCTTGGTCATCGATGCGCAGTTTGCGAATGGGGAGCGCACACTCAGCGATGGCAGCAATGGCGACTTTTTTTTCTTGATCAACGCGAGTGGCAGTGCCGACGAGTCCGAGGCGGTGCTGTGAGTGATTGTGACCATATTGATGCGAAGGAAACGCGATTGACAGGTCCGCCGCCAGTTTTCAAGTGAGTTTTCGTAGAATGCCGCGGTGACCTCGACGTAAGAACGGTTATTGAGCGTCGTTTTGGACTGTCGCGAATGTCGTGCGAGGGTTTTGACTGCGCTGACCACTCGCTGTATCTGACTGCGGATTCAGAGCGTCTTACGCCATGTCTGCGGGTCCACTGACAGGAAACTAGGAGGCCAGGAGATCGGATCCAGCCGACAAGACCGAAGACATTTCATTTGGGCCGTCCTGCTTGATGATCTTGAAGCCACAAGGCCATTCATGTCGAGCCTTTACAGGTGTCAAAGGCATCACGACCTCAACGTTCGTAGCTCCCCATCAGTTCGTAGCTCCCCATCAGCGAGCACATATCTTAGAGTACTAGTAGTTATTAGTCCGTAAAACTACACGCGTCAAGTCAACGCTGTTGTCAACGTGGAGCTCTAGCGATGAAACTCCTGCGTTAGCAATGCCCTTTTCGACCGTTACGAGCGCGTGGAGCAGTCTACAACGCGGAAGGGCTCATGTAGCATCGCCGAAGCCTTGTTGAGATCGACAGTCGCAAGCCTGCAATCTCACGAGCAACAAACCCCACGCGTTCGCCACTCTATCGCAACTTTGACGTCACAACAATGCAAATGTAGCCATCACCGTCAACTGTCAATGCAAATGTAGCCATTTCCCAGTCGACTGTCAAGATCCCATATCTCATGTGCACCACACCACTCCAGTTGAACTGATTTCAAGCTCGATGGAGTCGCTCTTCGTGCGGTCCTTGGCGTTAGGGGCGGCGAACGACGCGCAGACGTTGGCCAGCGCCTCGCGCACGACGGCCGACGCGACATTCGCCGTGGCTAGTGGACGTGAGGGCGTCATCCGCGTGTATGCGGCCTCGTGCTCTGCTCTATTGCACGAGTTCGCATCCATCCACAGTCGCATCTACACGCTGCATTACACGAGCTTCTCGGACAGTTTAGTGACGCTAGAGAGCGACGTGAAGGGAGACGATGAGGACGAAGACGCAGAGACCTTCCTGTGTGTCTATCACGACTGGCGCGAGCGCAAGATGGTGCGAGGCTACACACTGCCGCTTGGAGTGCTCGAGAGTCCCTCATCGAACCGCAAGGCGGACTGTGTAGCCGTCTGCAGCTTCACAGGTCGCGTCGTGGTGGCTATGGGCACAGTAATCAACATCTGGCAATGTAGTCGTGGCTTCTTTGAGCACGTCATGGAGCTCAAAGTGGACATGACACAGCGTCATGCCTTCATGCAGGTCGAGTATGTGGCTATACATGGAGTTTACGTGGCTTTTGCTTCACAAACAGAGGTGCGGGTTATGGAGATCCATGTTAGAAGCTCCAAAGATGTTGAAGAGACACCGAAAGTGGATGCAACGCTGGAGAAGACAACGGTGTTGGAAGAATGGACTGGCAAACAGGAGAACGGAGATGCAGTGCCAGAAGACTCGACACACTGTGTAGAGATATCAAGTGTGGGAGATTTGGGCGCGTTTGTGGAGGTACCAGTGCCGTGTTCGGCTTACAGCACGATGGAAGCGGATACGAGACGAGAACAAGATGAACAGCGGATTTTTGACGAACAGGAGCAGATCCCCATGGTGTTGGGACGGAATGAAGCTCAACAGGAAGTATGGAATCTGGCAGGGCTGATAAAGAGTCAGGATATTCGCACCAACCAGGCTATGTCATATTTTATTGGTGAGAACGACGTGAGCGTGCTGCTACAACGCTATTTGCCGCCGAACCATAGCCTTCGCTCGCTGAAATTCCTGCCGGAGACTATTGACAACCGTGTTTGCGTCGAAACGAGAAGCTACACTCGTTTGCTGGTAGCAACGGAGAAGCACGCGTTTCTGTATTACTTCTTGTCGGAAGAAGTCGATTCGACGAGGAAGAAAATGTCCAAGAAGGTCCTTGGTAAGGGTGAGAGAACGAGATCGAGGGGTATGCACAAGCCCATTAAGGTGGGGAAGGTTGTTGTGGGGCAGAGTCGAGACTCCTTTACCAGTGTTGAAGAAAATGATGAGGATGATGAAGAGGCCAGTGACTCGACGGAATCCGGACGTGTGGTGATGCACTACAATTTCACATCGACAGTCACCAGTATCACGGCTAACAGTTCTTTCTTGTTTGTCGCGACGCTGTCGGGGCTACAGGTGTGGTCCATTTGGAGTCCGTGTCACTATGTGGCAGCCAGTCGAGCATTAAGCAAGTCGCTCGTTCCCCAGCCTTCGCAGCCGCAGCTCCTTTGCACACAGCCCATTCCTTATCCAATATCGCAGCTTGCTGCGCTGGATTCCTACGTCGTCTTGCTCCCGCAAGTACATTCGCTGGCATCTCTAAGACCGAATGAAATCGTGCATGTGGCTAGTCTTGCTGCTGCCGAGCGTTTACCGGAAGCAGAGTTTGAGGTGCGCCCACCCCTTACCTTTGCGGAAGATTCGTCTCAGCGCAGTATCATGATATTCCAGCAAAGTCCGCCGTCATTGATCTATTCGTATGTCCGTCAAGGTGTGTTATCTATCGATGGCGATATGAAGCCGTTCCAGATCGATTTGCTGTTGAGCTTATTCTCATTATATCGTTATCGCGCTGATGTGGGTTTCGACCTACTCCGTCTTGCAATCAGCAATGATGCTATTCGAAAGGAGGTTGCAGCTACGATATCGGACCGCAAAGAAAAATTAGCTCTGGAGCTGGAAACGAAGTTGTATGACCGCCTCGCAAGGGAATGTGCGGCAGATCTGGCCGCAGTTTTCATGTCAGAGCATCATCGCAATTTGGAGCGGGCTGCACTTCTGTTCGTGGCATCGAACGTCCCATCAATTGAGGTGATGCACAGGCTCCAAGCTATCGTAGGAGCCGTGGATAGATCGGAGGTTATTGGAGCAACGGGGAAGTATCTTGAAGCTTTCGTGTTTCCACCTCCAGAATCACTCGCCGACATATGTACCCCTGAGGTAGCTCAAGATACAGGTTCAGGTGACGCTAAGTTTACAAGGATTGTGTTGCTGCACTATGGCAAATACTTTCCAGAGCAACTCTCTCGGCTGATTGTCGACTCGTCGTTAAAATGGACGTTAGAAGACATCGCATTTGCTCTCGAGAAGTTGGAAGAATCCTCTAGTCACAGTGTCCTCGTTAAAGTAGCTAGGCTTGTCCTAGTGCTACGCGCAGCAACCTTCCCAAAGGAAGATTGGGATGCTCTCGAGGGAACGACATTCGAGGATTGTGCTCGTCAATGCTCGTACGACTCCATGCGTGCTTCAATAGACGACCTGTTGGAGAATCACGTGGATGCGCTGGTACACCTAATAGTGACACATCCAGACCTGCTTATTCAAAAGGTTAGTCTCTCTACGGATGAGAAGAGTGCACCAGGTTTCCGCAAACATTTTTCCAGCTCCAAGCTAACCATGGTGCTACTGGAAAAGGATCCGTTGAAATACTTGGACATTTTGGAGCAAATTTTCAACAACGCAATTGGCCGACAAGAAACAATTAAGTCCACGCTATTATTTTGCTTGAATGCGATCGGCGATGCTGCAGCACCGTCAGCGACAAGAATTGCTCGTAGTGGCTCATTGTCATCACCAGACGAGGAACTATCGTTCACAACTTTCGTTCATGATCAAGCGCTCGTGCTCCGCTTCCTGGTGTTTGTGCTTCAGATGTTCCCGACGCTCAAGAAGATGGCAGAGAAGGATGAGGTGCTAGATGATGAAGAGGATCTCCAGAGTGCGAAAGCAGCAGTGGCAGCGGAACTGACACGCTTGTGTGTCAAACTGAGCTCATGCTTTCATGGTTCAATGAATTACGATGAAGATGGACGTGTGGAGGCAACGTTGTGTGATCTATTTGAGCCGATGGTCTCGGAAGCAGCTACCCACAGCTTGCTCCCCAGTTGGGTTCAAGAGTACTTAATGAAGCGCTGTCTGCCAGAGGCACCAAGGCTACGCAAAACTCTCGAATTTCTTTTCTACCAGGCTTTGGGGCTGCTGCACGAGAAGGAATTAATTCGTCCTGACGACGTGCTGTCAGTGTACGAGGTTTTCGATGTCGAGTCTCCTGAGCAGGCACCATGGAATCTCGAGAATGACTTAGCTGCGCTTGTTGTCCTCTTGACCTTGCCTCGCGTGTCCAGGTACGCAGTCTTATTCTGGAATTCTCTCACTTGTGATGTTAAGGAATTATTTGTGTTGTTTACAGAACGGTGGATGGGTTGAAGCTCATCGCACAGCGTGCCGACTTCACTAATTTGTTCTTGCCGTATGGCAAGAGCTTCTGTATTACCTTGGATGAATGGCGCTTTTTGATCAGCACCTTATCATCCAGTTCAGAAAACGTAACGGAGGTAGGTGTCGCCACAACTGTTTGTTCTGCTTCGCAGTACCTAACCTTGGTTTGTTTTGTGCAGACGGACGCCGACAGTTCCCACGACGACAGCGCAATTCTGGAGAGTATTCTCAATCATGTGTGCTTGACGCTTAGCCCCGAAGACTTACTCCAGGTACTGCCCGACGATGGCGATATTGCTTTGTATATGTCGACGATCGAGGTCAGCATGCGCTTGGACCAAGTGCGAGAAAAGCAGAAAGATAGCCGACTGATGAGTGCTGTTGCCTGCTAAGTGCGAGCTCCTGCGTTTAGAGAACTCAATCCGCATCGGTAGATTGAGTCTCAGTGACGGCAGCTCGCGATCCGAAGGCCGTTCCTTGTTTTTCCATCAGCTTTGTGATGGCCTCTATGTACTATGCGCATCAAGTAGTCGCCAATAGTAAAGACAAGTAAGTGTCAGACGATGATATGATATTGTGCAGCAAACGAAAACTCACCGCAGCACGCGTTTGACGGAAATGTGTTTTCTGAGTAGCCTGCACGAACGTTCGAAACTGGATCACCCATCGCTTGTTGGGCTCTAGCGCCACATAGCCCTCGTTGCCTCGTGCTCGCTGTACAATTCTTTCCTCTTCTTGTCGATTCTCGTCAAACAACAATTTTGTTGCCATTTCGGACACTCCTGGGTTCGTGAATCCGTGACCATTGACACTTTCACGTGGCGTCGACGCATCCAGGAATGAAGAAGTTCCCTCCGCATCCAGGATGGCAGTTCCGTCCGGTGCAATGACAACCACAGGGTCCCAAAAGAGCAACTGATCCATTTCCTGTACAAACTCCCGCACGCGCTTCGCTGGGATATCTGCTGGAAGTCGAACATCCAGTCGCAGTGGCCACAGAAACCTGTGAAACACTTCGGTAGTGTTGCTAACTGTACCACCAGCAGGAATAAAGGTCTTGGTGTTGTCCGGTGTAGCCAACACTATGAAACCCAGCGGTGCGTCACAAATATTCCCCTTTCTCGATCCATGTAAATATACTCGCGAGTCTAGATGCAGCATATTAGCCAGGAACATGTAGTGTGCTCCCATGACGTTGCGTAACTACAAAAGCACGATAACATTGTCAGAATTTCATCACAATATCATCAACCAGCAGAGAAAATAACTCGATACTCACCAATGGCAGTGCAGCTAATGCAATGGACACGAAGAAACCCACAGAGAACAACAGTCTCAACTCGTTCGACTCCTCGATCTGAGGTGACACGAAGTACGTGTACACAATCAGCACGAGCAGCAACATCTTGGCCAACGTACTTCCCTCGTACAACAGCGTCATCCGGCCGGCCTTCTCATCCTTCTTGTAGCCCACGACACCCTTGCGGACGATCACTTCTCGCAGAACATTGCCACCTGCGTCCATCCAGATGATAAAACAGACCCCAAAGACCCACGCTGGCCACTCATGCAGCAGCAACGAGAGTCTCGAAACGAGGATAGCGATCCACAAGAGGCCAACGCGACAAACAAGTAACGTCTGCCACATCATCATGCGCCGAGCATCATCCGGCCAGCTACAGCATAGAATATATATTATTTATTATATACAGTTAAGATTATAGCTCATTATGCCTTCGTAGTGACGTACATCCACTTGTTAGGGCAAGCTTTGCGTACACTCCAGAAGAGACAGCGAGCGATAGGGTTGGCTAATACAGTAGAGAGGAAGAAGAGGACGATAGAGACATAAGTGTTGATGCTGCCGCTCTTGGTCTCGTGCCACCAGTGCTTCCACGCCTCCTGCGTCGACTGCGACACCATCACGATGGAATTAGGCTGGAAACTGGAGGAAAATGCCAAATGCAACGTTCTGATTGGTCAAAAACAGTCTACGAGCTCTCCTGCATGTCTTCATCTTCGTCAAATGACTCGTATCCGTTGACTTGTCCAGTGCTAATGGCTTCTTTCTCCTTTTCCAATTTACGCAGATACGCACGACGATCACGTTCACGCATACCTTCCAGCGTGTTTTCAAACTCGCGCTCCTTCTTCTCATGCTCTGCAAGCAACTCTTGCTCACTGTAGCACAGCAACATAGGAGTAAGAAGCTGCACCAATTGTATCAATTGCATCTGGTCGCACCTTGCCACTATCTCCTTGGTCAAACAGCACTTGGCACAGATATCTCGCTCCTGCAATAGATAATCGTTAGTAGTTAGTATCATCACGCTGGATGGATGCACGCAGTGCTAACCTTGGCACAAGGATCACACGAGGCGTGATACGCGGATGTCACTGTCTTCTGGTGGCAATAGATACTGCAATCGACACACAATCAGTCGTTATAGTTGAACGCAATGCAGTGCTACGTACCACGAGCCTGGTTGCGTCAGTGGTTTGTACTTGCGGTACTTCTTGCGCCATTCGATCTGTGCTCGGCACTTCTCGCAGAGTCCGTGGATCGGCATGGACAGGATTTTCTCCGTCTTCTTGGACTTGGGGTTGTGCTTGAATGCGAACGCATTTTGGTGCTTGGGTGCGCGCTTCTTCACGTTGCCACGCTGTGAGCTCATGGTCGTCACTTGGCTGGTCTATTGGAACTGCAACGGCCATTCAAAGCGCATTTTGTGGTGGGAACCACATCAATTACACATGATTGATACACAAATGTAGCCATATCTTGAAGAGATGCAGGACGAGACGTCGCTGAACGCGCTACTGCTGCTTGTGAGCGGCGATGGCATCCCGTTACTAGTTCGCTCTTATGGCGAGGTTGCTACACCTCCTAGTGCTGCCGTGGGCGTTGCAAGTGCGCTGTACCATGCTGCAAGACGCGAAAAAGACGCTTCGGCTGGATCGGTGGACCTACAGCTTCTGGCTCTGGAGACCAAGCACCGCTCTGTTGTCTACGAGATGACGACAATTGATATGCTACTGGTGTTTGCGTCGGATAAACCGTGCGACGGCTGTCTCTCTAGTGGTGCAAATGTTCGACGGATGCTGCGCACGGTGTTTGATGCACTTATGCTGCTGCTAGGACAGCGCAATTTGCGCAACTGGGATGCGTCTAAACTACGTGCAGTCTTCACCAAGCAAGTCGAAGTGATAGATACCATTGTCATGCGATTCCAGTTCGACCCGCGCTTTATTTTCGGTCGCCCTGTGAGAGATATCGTGGCATATCGACAGCTGAATGGTATTGACATTGGCAAGAGCGGCAGTTTGTTACAAGGTGCGTGGTTCGAGAATGGGCAGCTCGTGGGTGAGTACTTCCAGCCAAATAGACCGAAGTTGCTCGACGCGAAAGAATTGGTCATTCTGATTGTGCTGGGTGAGTGCGTGGGGCGGAGAGAATGCAACTACACACACTATATCGGACGCGCACACCTAGCACGGACACAAAACGACTTCAAAGTGGTTATTCGCAATAGCTCAAAAGGGCCGCTGATCTCGTTCATAGGCATTTTTGGCGAAAAGGTGGAAGATGATAAAACACTGAAGGAGATGGTTTGTTGTGGATTGACATTAGATAAACGATCAGGGAAACTGATGTTTGGTGTCTTCTCATGAACCCAGGCAGACAAGCTACTGACATGCCGATCAAAGGCACGTGTAAGAGAGGCTGATAATCCACTGGAAGTTTTGCCTAACACGCTGATCTGGTACGTAGCTGTTTATCTGTGTTGTAGATTGTTGTTAACCTGTTCACTGTGCAGTTCGTATGCTTCTCGTCTTGGAGACACGCCCTCTCCATCCTGTAGAACTTTGGCATATCTCAATCCTTCATGGGAGACCGCACTAAGGACCGAAGTAACGCGGCTGAAGCTACCTATAGACACTAAGAACGTATCAAAGGACTGGTTGTGGCGAGAACTCGGCCGTTTTGCAGCACATCGACAACAAGCAACCATGAAAATGTCTTCGGACTTCAAGCAAGAAGACGACGTGCGTATATCCATAGCTTTCTTTGATGGTGGCGTACTCATCGTGTGTTGCTTACTTCCACCAATCTCTAGACCTTGACGTTCCTGCAGCACGTTCGTGGTCCCATCCAATTCGTTACATTGTGCGTTGGGCCAGTTCCAGTAGCAAAGATGGTGGCAATAGGAGACGCACTAGCTACAGCACTGCTCACCATTCAATGATAGAACTCAGTAGATGATTTGTATTGAAGACTGAAGACTGAATGCAATTGGTCTTCACAATGATACAATGGTGGGTGCCGTTTACAATCGACTTCGTTGTGACGGTGGACTTCACTTGACCTCGTTCACGAGCTCCTCCTTGGCAGCGTACGCCTTGATGTTGGTCATGGTTGTGTGACCAATGTTGTCGAGCGCCTCCTTCGTGAAAAAAGCTTGGTGACCCGTGATGATCACGTTCGGGAACGTGAACAAACGAGCAAGAGTCTCATCGGCGATGATCCCGCCCGAACAGTCCGAGTAGAAGTATTCACCTTCACCTTCGAACACATCAAGGCCAACACCCCCGATCTTGCCGCTCTTCAGGCCTTCCACAAGAGCCTTCGTGTCAATAAGACCACCACGACTAGTGTTAATAATGGTCACTCCATCCTTCATCTTGGCAATGCTATCAGCATTGATCATGTGCTTGGTCGTCGGGAAGAGCGGTGCGTGTAGCGAAATAATGTCCGCACGAGCCCAAATCTCGTCCTGACTGACGTATTCCACACCGTAGCTCAGAGCTTCTGGGCTTTGCACCACGTCATAGGCGAGGACCTTCGCTCCAAAACCACCGGCAATACGGGCGAACAGAGCGCCGATCTTGCCAGTTCCCACCACACCAATAGTCTTGCCATGAACGTCAAAGCCCAGCAAACCAGCAAGACGGAAGTTCTGCTCGCGCGTGCGGTTATACGAGCGGTGGATCTTCCGGTTCAGTGTCATCATCAACGCAGCCGCATGTTCAGCGACAGCGTATGGGGAGTAGGCCGGCACGCGGGTCACAACCATGTCCAGCTCCTTTGCGACCTTGAGGTCAATCATATCGAAACCGGCGCAACGTAGGAACACGGCGCGGGTGCCGCCAGCGTGCAGAGCTCGTAGGGACTGCTCATCCGCGATGTCATTGACGAAGATGCAGACACCTTCGCAGCCTTCAGCCAATTTGGCAGACGTGTGGTCCAGTCGAGGCACCAGGAAGGTGATCTCGTGCGTGGGCGTGACTCCGTCCTCCTTGGCGATGCGCTCCATTGACTCAATGTCGTAGCTGTGCGTGGAGAAGAAGGCAATCTTCATGGCGGTCTCGACTTTGGACGCTGCTTGCTCGAGTCTTGGCAAAAGTGAGAATGAGGTCGATTGTCTGCGTGTTTTTGCAGTCAGCCAATGGCATAACGGATACGGGGCGTACTACGAAATGCAAAACTGAGTCACTTCAATGTGGATTCCATAGTAAATGCGAGTAATAAGATTTTTGGACGAAACCTTTTGGTAAAGTGTCACCGAATTTGGCGATTAAACATGCGCAAGCACCTTCGCATGATGAGGATTCCACTAGTCCAAGTCTGGGACTCCATTGAATACAATTCAACGCTCCATCAGAGATGAGTTCATTACCTCCGTCGCCTCTATCTCATGCTGGCAAGAATAGTGAGCAGGTGCTTCCTTGGATGACCTTTATTCAGAGGTAACATCCTACCCGACAAATAGCTCTCAAGCAATTTGAATCTATCGTTAGCATAACTCAACCAGGATATAAAAGCAAACAACAGATATCCTCAATTGAAAATGGACTATTCATTTATGATACGACGACAAGTACGTGGTTGTAGATGAAACTTACTTGACCTCATTCACCAGAGTCTCCTTCGCCACATACGCCTTCACGTTGGCGAACGTCGTCAGAGCAATGTTGTCCAGAGCCTCCTTCGTGAAGAAAGCCTGGTGACCCGTGATCAACACGTTAGGGAACGTGAACAGGCGAGCCAGGGTCTCGTCCTGGATGATGGTACCCGAGCGGTCCGAGTAGAAGTACTCACCCTCACCCTCGAACACATCAAGACCGACGGAGCCAATCTTACCGCTCTTCAAGCCATTCACCAAAGCCTTGGTGTCGATCAGACCGCCACGACTAGTGTTGATGATCACAACACCCTCCTTCATCTTCGAGATACTCTCGGCGTTGATCGTGTGCTTGGTCGACGGGAACAGCGGACAGTGCAGCGAGATGATGTCGGCTCGCTTCCAAATCTCGTCTAGCGAAACGTACTCAACGCCGTAGCTCAGAGCCTCTGGGTTCTGAACCACATCGTATCCCAGTACCTTGGCACCGAAACCCGCAGCGATGCGAGCAAACAGAGCACCGATCTTGCCCGTACCGACAACACCAATGGTCTTACCGTGGATGTCAAAGCCCAGAAGTCCCGACAGACGGAAGTTCTGCTCGCGCGTGCGGTTGTACGAGCGGTGGATCTTGCGGTTCAGCGTCATCATGAGCGACGCGGCGTGCTCAGCCACGGCGTACGGAGAGTACGCAGGCACACGAGTCACAGCCATGCCCAGCTCCTTGGCCACCTTCAGGTCAATCATGTCGAAACCAGCGCAACGCAGGAACATAGCCTTGGTGCCGCCAGCAGCCAGTACGCGTAGGGCGGCCTCATCCGCGACGTCGTTCACGAAGATGCAAACACCCTCGCATCCCTCAGCCAGCTTGGCGGAGTTGGCGTCCAGACGCGGCGTGAAGAACTTGAGCTCGTGGGCGGGAGTCACGCCCTGCTCCTTCGCGATGCGCTCCATCGACTCGATGTCGTAGCTGTGCGACGAGAAGAAGGAGATCTGCATGGTTGTAGTGGTGTAGTGTGGTGTTCTTGGTAAAAAGAAGAATGAGCAGCTCGTGTAACGAGGCTAAGCGAATCTTGGTGCTTGGGTCCAACCTGGACATCTCATCGCAGGAGCCTGCTTGCTCGGCCCATAAACAGAGAGCGATGTGAGCAGCCAAACCTTGAGAAACCCGATCCTGAAGACAACATGGCAGCTGCGCGTTTCTCTGTGTTTCTGACGTTGCTTGGCGTCGAAGTGGACCTTCCTTGAAACGGTCAGATACCGTAATGCGCAGAAATAAAACGTGTTGACATTTGGACCATACTTAGGTCCAATTGACACGCTACATGGACATTCACTTATGGGGTACGTCACGCTCTGTACGTTGCTTGCTAAATGCTCGACTTGCTTGACGCCGAGCTGCGTTAAATCGATCCAGGCATCGCACGAGCATGCAAAGAAATATAAAGAAACGCATTGCCAAGACTAGCAAGCCATGTCATTAGCCATGTGATTAAATTAATGAGGCGGACGTGCATGACCTGTGCTGAGATAGTAAAGTATAAAAACGCTGTTTGCCACGCGCCAAATCAAACTTTGGTGCGTTTTATTTGCACAGAAGCACGCGTACTGATACAACGAACGTTAGCACTTGGATTGGATGCAGACCATGGTTCTGGTTCAGAATCTGTAGCAACGAGCTAAGTAGGACTCCACCTTGGGGACTGTAGATAGCAGCGCCTTGGTAATAGAATAATGCTCCTAGAACGCCTGACGTACGCAATGAGTCTCAGTGTCAGTGACAATTGAAACTAGTCTAATGCACATAACTCAGAACGAGTAGCGCACATGGCTTGACCGGGCTAAGCTGGTGCTGGATTACAGCATTTTATCTTGCTGTCACAGCAGTCGATGACGAGCGTGTCATTTAACCGAAGTACCTCTGCGCGGCATTCACATTTGAACGGAGGACAACGAGTTCTTTGTGTAATCAAGCTGATTATTATTGTCGACAAGAAAGATACATGTCGAAGCTCCAGCAGCAGTACATTCACATAGCTCACAATCACTTGATTTCGTTTACCAGCGGCTCGTTAGCGATGTATGCAGCAATGTTGTCGATAGTGGTGCGAGCGATGTTGTCCAATGCCTCCTGAGTGAAGAATGCCTGGTGGCCGGTGATGACCACGTTCGGAAACGTGAACAAGCGGGCCAACATGTCGTTTACGATGATTTCGCCAGAACGGTCAGAATAAAAGTAGCCTTGCTCACCCTCGAACACGTCCAGACCCACCGACGAGATTTTGTTGGACTTGATGCCTTCCACGAGAGCCTCCGTGTTGATAAGCGCTCCACGACTCGTGTTGATGATCATCACACCGTCTTTCATCTGCTTGATGCTGTTCTCGTTGATCACGTGCTTTGTGCTTGGGAAAAGTGGGCAGTGCAGTGATATGATGTCCGCTTCCTTCCAAATCTCCTCTAGCGGCACATACTCAACACCGTAGCTCAATGCTTCTGGGTTCTCGGCCACATCGTACGCAAGAACTCTGCAGCCAAAGCCTTTGCAAATGCGTGCGAAGATAGCGCCAATCTTGCCTGTGCCAATGATTCCCACAGTCTTGCCGTTCATATCGAAGCCCAACAGACCCGTTAGACGGAAGTTCTGCTCTCGTGTGCGGTTGAAGGCACGGTGCGTCTTGCGGTTCAGCGTCATCATCAAAGCCGCAGCGTGTTCGGCGACAGCGTACGGAGAGTACGCTGGCACACGCACCACCGGCATATCAAGTTCCTTCGCCACATCGAGGTCCACCATATCGAACCCAGCGCAACGCAGGAAGAGGACGCGGGTACCGCGGTCATGTAGCTAGAGAGCAATTGGTCAACAGGTACGTGAATTAGCATTGCAACACTATATAATGGTAAGTCTCGCTTACCCTGCGCAGAGCAATAGCGTCAGCAACATCATTGACGAAAATGCAAACACCTTCGCAGTTCTCAGCTAGCTGTGTGGTCTGTTGTGTGAGTCGGTTGGAGAAGAACCTGTAGCAGTTTAATCATTCGGTCAATGCATGAAGTCAGTACATTGTCAATTCAAGGTGTCAACCACTTGATGCGGAGACGTACACAAGTTCGTTGTCCTTAGCGATGCCGGCGTGCTCAGCTAGCACCTTCATGGTGTCGATCTCATAGTTGTGTGCCGAGAAAAAGCCAATGCGCATGCCCTTGCGCTGAGTCGTAGAGAAGTCACGTTGTACGAGAGAAGGTAGCCATCGGCGCGCCATCAAGGGGCTCTGGCGGCGGCTGAACGAGGCCATGCAGCGTTGCATCATTGTTGCGTGAGGTTGAACTCTCCTTGGTTCTAGGTGGACCTTTTCACAAATGTGATGGACGCGATGTGATCTCAAAGCCAGTGCGTGATGTGGAGGTACGTCAACAGCGGCGTGTCTATCTGGCTTACGTGCCAAGCAGTCCGTCAGACAGATATGCTTCGGTTTGACCCGGCTTTCAAGACGCTGCAACACTCCCCAGCAGATTCTTGACAACTGGGTACCGACCACGTTGAAGGCGCGTGCCAATGCACATACCTCGTGCGACTCAGGGGACCAACTCATGAATCGAGACCTCCTGTTCTCTCTCTCACTGTATCAACGTCGATGCAGAAAGAGTGAAGGTCCTTGAAGATAGACCTTCATTCTTCAACATGAAGCACATCTTTTACCTTGGAAGCAGTTCACACTAAGCGTAAAGTTTTGTATTCCACTTCTTTTGCTTTCTGTCATCCTGTCCTCGCTCCTCTTTCTAGCGTTAGTTGTGTGAGTAAAGAAAAGGAACCACGCAGCGATGGTCTTGGGCGAAGAAGATCTTTTACTTGACCTCGTTCACCAAAGCCTCCTTGCTAACGTACGCCTTAATGTTGGCCATCGTCGTGTGTGCGATGTTGTCCAGGGCCTCCTTCGTGAAGAAAGCCTGATGACCCGTGATCAGCACGTTAGGGAACGTGAATAGATGAGCGAGCACGTCGTCACTGATAATGGAACCCGAGTGGTCCGAGTAGAAGTACTCGCCCTCACCCTCGAACACATCAAGACCGACGGAGCCGATCTTGCCGCTCTTCAGGCCGTCCACCAGAGCCTTGGTGTCGATCAGACCGCCACGACTCGTATTGATCAGCATCACACCTTGTTTCATCTTAGCAATGCTGTCAGCATTGATCACGTGTTTGGTACTTGGGAAGAGAGGCACGTGAAGCGAGATGATGTCGGCTCGCTTCCAA
>PCFV01000526.1:0-23252 GCA_002812785.1 Phytophthora litchii | reverse complement strand
TGTGTTCGTCGATCTAGCTTCAAGCACCAATAGATCTGCCATCAGGGTTGCAGGTGGGATTCCACCGTTGGTGCATTTACTTCGCGATGGCAATGCAGGACAGAGGGGGAATGTTACGGTAGCACTTGCATTATTGTCAGCGGATTATGAAAACAGCGTCGCAATTGCAGATGCGGGAGGTATTCCTCCTTTTGTCGCGATGTTGCGCAATGGTACCGATGTTCACAAGGTGAAGGCTGCTATTGCGCTTCTGAATTTATCTGTTCATCTCAAGAACAAGGAAACAATTCCGGAAGCAGGTGCGATTCCTCCTCTTGTGAATTTAATGCGAGATGGAAATGACGCTCAGAAAAAATACGCTGTGATGGCGTTGGCCAATTTGTCGATGAACGATGCCAACAAAACGAAGATCGTATCAGCAGGCGGAATTCCTCCGTTGATTGCTCTACTGCGGGAAAGCAATCAAAGTGCGTTGATTATATTGTCTGACTTAGCCAGGATTGCTGAAAATCGCGCATTAATTTACGCCGATGGTGGAATTCCTCCGTTGATCGAGTTGTTACGTTCGGGTTTACCAGTCCAGCAAGAAGGAGCTTTGGCTACGTTAGCGGACCTATCGACCAATTCTGATTGTTGTCAGGCGATCGCAGCCACCGGAGCTATTTCTCTGCTCGTGGAATTTATTCGGAGCGCCTCTGGACCTCAAAAGAATCGTGCAGTGTTCGTGTTATCATATCTGTCCGCTAGCAGCGAGACCAATAGATCTGAGATGATCGCTAGAGGTGTGATCTCTCTGTTGTTGGCGCTACTGCAAAGCGACGATGACACTATCAAGCAGAATGCGGCTCTTGTGTTAGCCGATTTAGCTGCTAGCAGTAACAAATCTGCCATCAGAGTTGCAGGTGGGATTCCTCCATTAGTTGGTTTGCTTCGTAATGGTACTGCTGGACAAAAGGGGAACGCTACAATAGCACTTGCAGCACTTTCACCAGATTATGAGAACAACGTGGCAATTACAGATGCGGGCGCAATTCCTCTTCTTGTGGCGATATTGCGCGATGGTACAGGCTCATCTAAGGAGAAGGCTACTATTGCGCTTGTGAATTTGTCGTTAGACCCGAAGAACAAACACACAATCGCGGAAGCTGGTGCGATACCTCTTTTAGTGGGTCTAGTACGAGATGGAAGCGACGGTGAGAAAGAATTCGCTGCTTTGGCTTTAGCCAATCTGGCGATCGATGACACGAACAAGGGGACTATCACTCGTGCTAATGGGATTCCTCCGTTGCAGGCGTTGGCGCGTGGTGGTAACGATCGTCAAAGGATTTACGCTTCGGAAGCATTGTCGCGCTTGCTTGTGTCAGGGGCTTAGTGATAACGAGAGACCATTGTCATAGTTGGATAGCAATGATATCATGTAGTGAATGCATATCTGTCAGAATGGACAAGCTCCGATCTTGGTAAGATCTACGGATAGTGGTAGCAGCATGTAGAAGTGTTGTATCTCCATTCGCATCAGGTTCATCTTAATGGCCAAGAAACGTTGTACCCAAGGATCAAAGGTCCATGAATCATCCACGTAGTCGCGAATTTACCTCGAAGTGCATCAATGGGTCAGCATCACTCGATCGAAATGCAAGATATCTCTGTATTGGTGACATGGTTGACCAGTGCAGATCCCAAGAAGAAGAAAAAGGCAGTAACAGCATTGTCAAAGTTGTCAAAGGACGATGGGCAGATCGCTACAATCACTTCAGATGCAATGCTTTCGTTGGTGGCATTAACTCAAAACGGAACTCAACGTCAGAAAACGGCAGCCACACTCGCTTTATCGAGATTATCTACAAACAATGAGAACAGATTAACGATCGCGGATGTTGGGGGGATCCCAGTTTTAGTGGAATTGATTCGAAATGGCACTGCTACTCAGAAACAACACGCAGTGTCAACGCTGTTTCATCTATGCGTGAACAGCAAGAACCGAGGGGAAATAGCTGAAGTTGATGCAATTCCACCTCTCGTGGCTTTAGTGCGAGGTGGTAACTCGATTCAGAGAGAGAAGGCGGCTGGAGTGTTGGCGTCGTTGGCGACTAACACTAAAAACCAAATCAAGATCACAGCTACAGACGGTATTTATCCGTTGGTGCAGCTGGTGAAATGTGGGGCTACAGGTGAGAGAGCGAACGCCTTGTCGGCGTTGTGGACATTGTCGGCTAATGATTCCGCAAAATCGGCTATTGTGGCGGCTGGATGCATTCCAGTATTGGTGAAACATTTGCGTGACTTCGGGGAGTATCCTAAAGAGGTTGCTGCTGGCACATTGTGGAATCTCTCGATGGTTGTCGAGCACAGAGGAGCGATCGTAGCTGCGGGAATTATTCCACCGTTGATCGAGTTATTACGAACGGGGAATGATGTTCACAAACTGAGAGCTATGGGTGCATTGGCGAATCTTGCTGCAATTTCTGACTGCCAATATGCTATTGTGGCTAGAGGTGGAATT
This sequence comes from Phytophthora litchii, assembly GCA_002812785.1. NCBI lineage: Eukaryota > Oomycota > Peronosporomycetes > Peronosporales > Peronosporaceae > Phytophthora > Phytophthora litchii. The sequence goes on along the minus strand of PCFV01000526.1, from coordinate 20,749 downwards.
GATCCAATCGTAGCTCTGTTGAAGTATGGAACGGTGCTTCAAAAGCGACACGCTTTGACAGCGCTGGTGAAACTTGCTGAGTGTTCTGGCAAAATCAAAACTGAGCTGGCAACTACAGGAACCATTTCTGCTCTTGTGGTGATGATGCACAACAATACCGACTCGGTGAAAGAAGCCACCAAGATACTGGCAAATTTGTCAAGTTCGTATCAGTCTGTGGTTGCGCGGTCTGGTGCTATTCCGTCGCTGGTGGCGCTGATATGGGATAGAAGCACTTCAGCAAAATTGAATGCTGTAGTGGTGTTGAAAAACATGGCAATGGATCCTGTCAACCGCGCGGCGATTGCAGCAGCAGGTGGGATTTCAGCATTGTTGATGCTGATGAGGGATGGCAATGACAAGCTCAAGGAGTTGGCAGCACTTACATTGGCAAACTTGGCCATCAACATGGAGAATAAAGCGGCGATTATTGCAGCTGGAGGAATTCAAGTATTTGTTAGACTTCTGCAAGAAGGAAATGCCGCGCAGAGACAAAATGCGGCACTAGCTTTGTCTACTCTCTATCGCAAATACTAAAACGCAGCACCATTCGTAGCTGGGTTTTCCGGGCACGGTACTCACTTATAACGGCATTGATAAGGACAAGGTGCACACTACTCAAGTGAGCTTACGACTTGATCCCGCCTAGGATGATACTCCTTATATTATAGCACAAATTTATATACTTCAGGTAATTTCTTATGCAGTCGTCAATTCTAACCAACTCGTCAGCCTGAATTTGTAATGTACATCCGTGATGAAGCATAAACAATGTTGCTGGTGATGTCAAACTCTCGAGTAAGTTCAAACGTGTTTTCCGTAACACAAAATCTGGATGTTCTTGTTGCGCCTTGACTAAATCACCGGTAGACTTCTCCTCCTTCTCCAACAAAAACTACTGGGACAATTAGCAGAGGAAAGTACTCCAAGAGGCAACTTTTGGAGGTCTCCATAAGCGATAGCCGATTTAAAGACCTTCGTACACAATAGTTTCGGTTGCGGCAGAAGTGAGGGAAGAAGGAGAGTGAAGATTTATTCTCTCAGACACGAAATAGCACAATTTCATGATCTTTGTTCGGTAGAGAACGTAGATGATGCTGGTCGACATTATCTACATCTTCTGTCGGGTGAAATCGAAGCAGATTCCGATTGTAATCCTGCGCGCGTGTACAAGCTCTGTAAGTTTTGATTACCAGAAGTTACCGAGGTATACTGTATGGTCAAAGACAATGAGTGTTTAGTTGTAAACAAATTGACTTCACGAAGTGCTCAATTTTTGAAATCAAGGGGCCGTAAACCTGCAGGAGAGTGCAGGTCATTCTTTGGTATTTATTCTGCAATTGACGCACTTCTGCAAACTCCAACACAAAACCCAGACACACCTGGCGATGCAACTCGGTAAAGGTAGCTACCTTATTTAGTCATCGTTACCGTTGTCGTCATGAGCGTGACGACAACATCGGCTGAATCACTCTCCACAATAAGCGAGAGCTCTAGCACCACTATAGCTTTTCTAACAACAAGAACAGTGGACACGCTTCACGGAACAGAACGGAAAAATGCCGAAATAGTTTATAGCGACTCTACGGAAGCAGAAGAGGAAGAACGCCTGGGGAATCTAGATCGTAGCAGCTGGAGAAAACACTGGATTTCAATCAAGTCAAGTATGTACTGGGTTCTAGAGATGTTGATCAGGGCAACGCACATGTAGCTAAGCAAAATCTCACTCAAGGCAAATCTGTGTTGGAAAAGAACGCTGGCATGACAAAAGCGTTGAAAGCAAATCCTCTCCTCAGGAAGCTAAAGACCTCTTTTGAAAGAAACCCGTCCAAGCTCACTAAGCAAAACATTCGGAGCGTTGCTGAGGGTCTCAAAAGTACTGAGTACAATCCAGTAACGAATTCTCTCTTCCGTTGCTGTTTGGGTTGGGGATCAGTGGCAGCAGTTGCTTTAGCAGTTGAAGACATGTGTTTTGAGTTTCATTACTTCAATACTAAGTACTGCTTCCCGTGACTATCACCATATAGCTAAGATTTGTTCTGCTCCATGTGAACTGGTTGTTCTACCAAACTGGCAAAACTTTTAGTCGTAGAAAAATGAGAATAGAAGACCATTGAGATGTTTTCTTGTCATCCAATTACAGTGGGGCCTATACAAGAAACCATGATGCCACAGCAACTGCATTCAAAAGGTAGATCTTTAGTAAATTGTTCGCTACATGACAAAACGAAGCGATGCTTAGTTGCTAGATGATTCAAGCTGACTGTGGCTCCGATTATTTGATTCCTGCCGTCTGTGAATGTTAAACTACCCACAAGTATCCACTGATCACAGCGAAGTTTTCTCAGACAGAAAGCCACTACATCTAGTGATTCTATCGATCAGCAACATATATCCCCACGGTGGTGTGGTTGCAAGATCACAGATTCATATCAGGGATTTCACCAGAATGTTCAAGACCTCTATAAAACGATCCACTTCAACTTCATCATTCGAAGGTTTTCCGTCCCATAATCATGCAACGATCGTGATTGGTCAAAACCACGCTCGTACAAAAAACAATTGAGTTGTTGACCGCAGCTTTCATTCCACCACTTGCATAGTCAAGTCAAGACGACAATGAAGGCAGCTGTGATCTCGCCCGCGCTCTCAATGTGGTGGAAAGTTGGCGCGATCTCAGGTGCTAGCGCCGTCCTTCTCGGTGCGTCTATAAATAACGTAGATACCCCAACCCCATGTTACTTATTTTGACAATTCCTGCAATGAGCAGGAGCTTTCGGTGCGCATGGGCTCAAGAACCACGTGAAGGACCCACAACTACTCAAGAACTGGGAGACAGCAGCTCACTATCAATTGATCCACTCGGTGGTGCTGCTGGTCACACCCTTGTGTAAACGACCGGGACTGGCAGGAGGCCTCATCACCACAGGGACACTGTTGTTCTCGGGTTCGCTGTATGCCATGACGCTCACGCAGCAGAAGAAGCTCGGCATCATCACGGTAAGGTGGTTGTTGTTGATAGTACAGGGGTGAGTGGCTGATGTTGTGGGTGTATTGGTTGCAGCCTATTGGAGGTGTTGCCATTGTGGCGGGGTGGCTGGCGCTGATTCTTTAGGCACTTCAATGATCTGACAATGTGTTGGGATTTCAACTTCGACCTCGTAGGTAACTGTGAGCTCTCAAACCACTTGCTAATAAACACCAGATAATGGTTGTCTGTTATGCTTGGTTGTCAAGAGTTTGCTTTGCAACGTTCTACACATCTATTGTTGTGTTCTAGCTGTTGCCGCACATGGTGTCCCTCCGCAAAGATCGTCGCCAATGGTCACGCTCCAAGATCGCACAAAGGGTCCCCCGATCCAACGGACGGTCACATTTGGATTCGCTTCGTATTGCTCAAGCTAACAAGACTAGAGGTTCGAGTCCAGAGTTATGACAAAGTGGTGGTTTGTGGCAGTGGTCACAGCGCTAGTCGCTTCGTCCAGCATCGTCTTGGGTGCCTGTCCTAACAAGTGTTCCGGACACGGCAAATGTGGCCTCAATGACGTCTGCGACTGCATGCAGAACTGGATCGACGGGGACTGCTCCGGCCGCCAATGTCCATTCACTCGTGCGTGGCACGACACTGCTCAGCGCAACGACGACGCTCACTACTACGCAGAGTGTGGCAACCGCGGAACTTGTGACCGGACGACTGGAGAATGCACGTGCGACTCAGGATTCACGGGTAGTGGTTGTCGACGTATGCAATGTCCGAATGACTGCAGCGGTCATGGCACATGCGAATTCATTGAGGAGCTGGCTGTGGATACTTACCATACGAAAGTTGGCGGCACTGCTGGCAGGACGTACCAACTCTGGGACCAAGAGAAGATCATGGGCTGTGTGTGTGACCCCAACTATGAAGGTCATGACTGCTCGCTACGTACATGCCCAAAGGGTGACGACCCCCTAACGCCGAACCAATTTGACATGGTGCAAGCAATCGTGATCAATGCAGCTCTTGGTGAGGGCTATTTAACGTATTATGACCCCTACGGGAATGCCTACACAACCGAAAAGATCGCGTTTGGCACTTTTGCAAGTAATGCAGCAACATGTGCGTCCATTGAAACTGCTCTTCGTCGTCTGCCGAACAACGTTCTCAACACGGTGAACGTCGAGGTGTCTGCGCGATTCTACGCGATTCAACGAACCGACCCAACAGATCCGACGGGTGTGGGGACGAGCAAGAAAGTTTTCAACGACAACAATGTTGTGACTTCACCTAATCTTCCTTGGAGTGGAACAGGAGTACGTGATAAAACCATTTGCGAGGTGCAGTTTACATCCGAGCCAGGTACTACAGGGTACCAGAACCTCCTTGGTTGCAGTATTGCAGTGCACAACACAGCTGGTCAACATCCCATTTCCTCAGGTATAATCACTGCAGGTTCAACCTGCACAGTTTACGAAGTATACCCGATGACTGTCGTTGTCACCGACACAAACGGTAATAGTGATTTGACAGATGAACAAGTTCCCGACAACACCCCACTGTATCGTCCTCTGACCGAGTTGACCGAGTGCTCCGGCCGCGGCACCTGTGACTACTCCACGGGAACCTGCCAATGTTTTGCCGGACACATGGGTTTGGCGTGCCAGAAGCAAGAAGCTCTTGTGTAGAGGAATCAAAAGGGTCAAGGCAATCTACACAGTCACATGGCTAATCAGAACTGAGAGCTCTTCAGAGTGCGAAGTAAATGCTAAGAGACATCGTAATGGATAACCAAAAGATTGCCGTGTCTGTTTAGTACTCTTCTTCAGGCACGCCACGCACTCCTTGTTGGGAAACTTACAAAATATTGGTCATCAGGTACTGCTTTCAACAACATCGCAACTTTTCATGCAAGTCCTATGTGCGTACCTTCGAACACCACCGCGTCATGCGTTAACGCCGCTGACTTGATAAGGCGAGCCACTCTACAATTTGCCTGCAGAACACAATTTGTCACGCATTGATCTGGGTAAAACTGATAGAATTTAGCCCGAGCCTTACCTCCCATTCGAAAACTACTCGATTTGCAATAGCATGAGCCCAACTTTCACCTTGGTAAACACAACAGCAAGAAGATATTATCAAGACACTTCTAAGTTACATTGTCACCGAATAAGGCCCACCCAATGCTGGTCGCTCCTGCGATACGTGTCGTTTGCTTGATGGTGATTTTGTGGTGATGTGGTTGATCAGTACGACCTACGTACACAACGCGTGAGTTCACAATAAACACTATTTGTGTAGGGTTCTAAGTTATGCTTACAGCCAAGTCAAAATCAGTGGCGAGTCCATGTAAAAACGTAGCAAGATCATCCAATGCACGTGCTCTCTGAGTGTAGTCTTCGAAACCGTGGCGAAAGTGGAATGAGATTGTGTCAACTACTAGAAGTTTGCACTGCAACATTACCCAAAAGAATATCAAACAAAATTAAAAACTCGATTCACGAATCAAACACTAACCGCTTTACCTCCTTTGTGGCTCGAAAATACGCCGGTAGCGAGTGCAGTATTTCAATTTGCTCCAAGTAATCATGCACACGGTAGTAGGTAATCCCTCGCAATAAATCGTCTCGCGACTACATAGGAGCAATAATTCCACACACACGAAATGACCATATCGAATAAGCTATCCTGTCCACTTGTGCATGAGTCTTACTAAAACAACTCACCAGTTTCTCCGTTGTAAGCTGTCGAAAATCCTCTAGAAAGTGTTCCGCCATCGATGCGACACGCTCGATGATAAAACTCCCTTCGCTATCTGACATTGCTCATGAGTTTGCTAAATCAAGTGTCCACCAAGCGATATCCATACCAATAAATACAGCTGACCCAGGTTTTTCAGACTCGTCCGCCATATACTGTGCAGCCAAGCAAGCATGGATCCTGCCAACAACCAGTCCAAAAATGAGCTACTTAGTACACCTTGTTATCACTACTTCGTGCATAGCAATGCACACCCAAATTGCGTCTTCCCAGTTCCTGGCCCACCACCTTAAAAGCACAACTACTCAACAAGAGAACAACTTCAAAAACCAGCACTAACATACATATTTCTGTGACTTCACCCCGTTGCAAACCTCCACCCAGCAGTCCATCCAATCCCAGCAGCTTCGTGGCAATTGGTTTGCTCTTCGTCACCTCCTGACTCCATCAAATTGCGTCACTTTCCACTACAAATGTCATATCCCGAGGCCAGACTTCTTTCACCACCTGCAACAGATCCAGTGCTGTCTCTCCGATTGTCGACTTCTCCTCCCGCCTCATTTCCAGCACTTCCACTGCATCTTTCACACTAATCTGCGCCTCTGCAGCATTAATCCTCAACAACCTCAGCTTCTAGACACTCCAATGCATTTAACATCGGTTTTTCACTCCCACCATTGGCCAATTCGCGTGCTGAGACGTCCACCAGGTCTTTCTGGTACCGAAACCCTGCACGGAAGAGTGCCGCTACGACCACATACATCACAACACACATAGCACGTCACAATCTCACATTAACATCAACACAAGTAAAGACACCAATCTACGTCTCTATCCATTTCTACCTCTCCTCACCTAATACTGACGGCGCTAGACCACATGCCGCAAGAGGTACATCCGCATCCGCCATGCTTCACTTGTGCTGCAGCTACAGACAAATGTTCCTAATTGGTGTAAAAACATGTACTCGTCTGTCATTGGCTGAAATTGATTACTCTTACTTAAGTACGAACGAGTTACGGCCGGTCATTTCCCTCCTCACGATCGTTTGCACCCCCAGAACCGAAGCCTCTCGATCCCTTCACGATGGCCCTTCGCCAGAGCTTCCAGGCGCTGCGCTCGGTCGCGACACGTCGCGTGCTGCTCCGTAACTTTAGCGTCGCCCCACACGCCGCTGACAAGTTCGTGGTGGTGCGTCTAGCAGCGACAAGCAACTGATGACACATTTTTCCTAATATGTTTTTTATTTTTTTATTATTTTTCTTGAGTAGGAGTTCCCGCAGGAGCACGAAGGTCTGAACATTGAGTTCAACTGGTCGCTCGCAGATGACGACGTGACGCCGCATGGTGACGCCTTCCGTAACCTCAGTTGGCCCAAGCTGGAAGAGCTCGCGAAGCAGGAGAAACCTGGTAAGGAGAGTTTTTAGATTGTTTCGTGAATATTTTCTTATGGTTTTGATGGTGCAGCTGGCAAGAAGGTGGCAATTGAAGAGGTGGATGTGAGCATCGTGTTCAACGACTTTGAGGGACTGTACGAGAAGGTGACGGAGCACTTGTCGACCGAGCCAAGTCTGTACACCCAGGACGGTGCTGTGGGATCGTTCAAGGACGACCGCACACGTGTCCGTGTGATCTCGGACTCGCCGTTGGTGGCGCTGTTTGCTCAGAGTCTTCTGGTGCGTGTTCCAATCAAAGACGCACACGCTGCTCGCCCCATTGTGGTTTACGTGGCCACTGGGGGTGAGTTCAAGGGCAAGGAACCTCAGGCACAGCTGCTCGTGGATAATGATGATGAGGGTGCTACGTTCGTCAAAGTGGTGATCACTGGAGCAGCTGATCTGACCTCTGTGAAGGACGCTGTTGGCCTTGCGAAGAAGAAACTGCTGGAGGTCGCCGAGTCGGAGTCGTTGGTGGTCCCGGCTGATGTCGTGGTTAAGGACAACAAGACTGCACTTGTGTTCAACGCTACTGGTGCTGGACGTGCTGAGGCTATTAACAAGGGACAGCTCTACAGTGCTCACCTGAACATCTGGAACCCCGTGGGTGTGACGTCGCTCTTCGGCGGCGCTATCGTTGATGGCGCCAGCAAGGTGTCAAAGAAGCACGTGGTTGCTGTGGAGAACGGTGCTGCTGTGAATGTGCTGTGCAACAACCTGGTGGATCACCCGAAGGCTGCAGTTTTCGTGGACAAGGCCGGCAAGGGCGTCAAGTCCATTTCTTCCGCAGAAGCTGCTGCGCTGTTGAAGAAGGTGGACGCCGACGCGGATGTGGAGAAGTTCGAGGCACTGCTCAAGAAGGCCGACACTAAGAGCTTTGTTGTGTCTAGCGATGCCGAAGTCGAGGCTGCTCTCGCGAAGCTGTAAATAAGATTCGGTCAGCAGGACGCGACAAGTAGCAAAGCAACATCAATGCACCACACATATATAGTGACGAAAGCAGCAAATGAAGAGAAGAGTGTGGCGAGGTCACTGCAATTGAAAGCGGTCCCTTGTCGATGTCTACCTGTGTACAATGATAGCATAGGAAACACGTTGTACTTTGCTCGTTGCTAGACGAATCGAGGCTGTCAAAAGCCCAGTTACAACAAAGTGGAAACGCAATGCAACACAAGCCTCAACAGGATGAGGATTTCAACAACACTATCTAATGATTAGACCGTCACTAGCAAGTGCCTTCAAAGCTCGAGCTATGCATTAAACTACCATAAAATAGCTTCTCGACGTCGACAACCTCGTGAAATTGTTGTCTTATGTCTTACAAACACCACTTGTAGAGCAAGAACGTTGAGGGGATCTGAAATGCTTTGCAAGAACTTGGTTCTGTATCAGGTTGAAGACCTCGTTGACTCGCCGTAATCTACAGAACTTCGGCTAGAAGATCCCTGCGTGTCATGAGCACAGGCAATCATCAACACCTCACCTGGCTTGGTATACTTTCATTTATTGACCTTTACATCGAAATGAACGTCTTCTCTTCCTTTTACAGCGTTCTCGCAGCAGCACTACCAAAAAAAGAAATAACCACAAGCGCGACCGCGACGTCGCAGCTATCGGTCGCAATATTTACTCGAGCTGCGTGCCTTTGTTTGTGTCGTCTCCAGAGCGCCTTGAGCAGCTCCGTACCTCCAGACCTATGCAATCTAGATCCACACGCCGTCATCTTCTTCCTCCGCAGCGACCTCCGACTTGGACGAGTCAGCACGCAGCACGGGATTGTGGTCACTGCTGTTGCTCTTGATCGACGCCTCCTTCTTCATCCGTGCAGCACCGTACGAGACTGAAAACTCGAGCGTGAGGAACCACGACATTTTCTCCTCCGCCGAGTCGAAGCACAACTTGATCGTCCGTCCACGATTGAGCGAGCAGACAATGCCAAAGCGTTTGCCGTCCCACTCATCCACAGCTCGAATGAGACCCGACAGTGCCAGCTCTGCGTCGTCGTCCTCCGACTCGTAGCAGCTGAAACTATCGTGTTTAATCACGACGAAAAAGCGCGTCCAGACATCGTCGTCTGTGAGACAGTGTGCCCAGCCTTCTTTGCTCGTGCGGTTCTTACTGGTACGTGGCTGTTTGATGGCAGCCGAGAGTACCGCCATCCAGGCCGCATAAGCCACGTGCGTGTCGGCAATGAGCCGCACTTCCTTGCCATTCACCAAGTGGAGCGACAGTCCGTTCTTCTCGGTCGTGAGGGCCGTGACATCCACGAACTCGAGCACGCCACGTGCCCCACGACTCGTGTCTTCACTGTCGTAGTACGTCAGGACCTTCCCGTTGAGTGTGAAGTACCGTCGGGCCCAGGAACGCAGCGTCTCTTTCTGTTTCCGCATCCAGCCTTGCATCTGGATCTCGTTCTCGTCCGACATGGACGACGACTCGGACGACGAGTTGCCGCGCATGATATTGCGGAAACTGCGGCCGGTTGGAGGCATCTTGAGCTCTTGGAGACGTTCGAGCGACTGCGATGGTCAACTACAGTGGAGACCAGAAGCGCCCAGTATTCCGCTGGCTTGACTGACTGTGGCTCGGAAGAGGGAGCAAAGAACCGGACTGGAAGGAGCACTACTGTGAACGACAGTCCGGCCCTTCCGTCACGATAGTGAACGCCAGTGAGCGATTCAGAACATACAAAATTCAACTTGGTTTTATTGTGTCTTTCGACAACCCTGTAGAAACGGATGCACCACCTTTTTCACTGCAAACTTTGTGGTTGGGACGGTTGGTGCGATACAAAAAGCAGCCAGCATTGCAGCAACGGTAGTGGAATCGCTTACAACAGGTAAATACGATATGACAAGTTGAATTGGACGATAGCTGCATCCGCGATAGTATTAGATCGTACAGGTCGTAACGAAGATGCCAATGTGGGGTGCGAATGCGCGCGACACTTGACGCCGTGTCCCCACTGCTGCCGTCGCGTGTGAGGCTCTGATGCTCATTACCAATTGTCTGCTGTACTGCACTGATGAAGATGGAAGCGTTTGCCGAGTGTGAAGAGCAGAAGGAGCGTGTGAAGGCCTGCTACGGGGACTGGTTCCAGAAGCTCTGGGGCGGCTCCTTCGACCGCGCCACCTGCGACCAGGAGACGCAAGACTACCGCCAATGTGTGCAGGTACAGTGCTATTGATTGCATGTGTCAAGTGGCAACGTCTAACGCTTTGTGGCCATTGCAGGACGCGATGCAGCGTCGGAAGGAGGAAGCCAAGCGCAAAGTCGACTACGAATGGATGGATCGCACCAAGGAAAAGGCGGACGAGATGGCAGATACTGTCAAGACACGAGCACGTAAGGCGCAAGAGCGCGCGAGAGATGAGAAGGAGGAAGCCAAGGATATGATGAAGGACAAGGCTTCGGACGTGACGTCCAAAGTGCAGGAGACGGCAGAGTCGTGGACTGACAAGATCAAGGGGTTCGCCAAGAAGGCGGAGAGTAAGGTTCGTGACGACGATAACTAGTTGACAGATGGACCCTCTGCATCCACGATGGAAGCTAGTCGCGTTTGAAGTGGTGAAAATGCTGCTGCCTAGCTGTGGATGCAGAGGTGCTGATAACTCGTCGTCTTCTCTTCTCGAAGCTCCACATTCTGCTTCACTTCATGACCATTTATAAGATTCTTCGATTAACATACTAAAGTTGATAACTTTTAGCTCAAATGTGTTAGAGTTCATGTCGTTGTGTGGATACGATAGCTGCAAGACAACAATTGCATGTAGAAAGTAGAAGTGAGTCTCACAAACGTACAAGTGGGTGATTTATAGCACGTCTTCTACAACTTCTCAACAATGTAATGGCTGTGTGAGCGTGTGTATTTCCTCTGAAAACGCCAATGGGAAAGTACCAAGAAGCCCTTCACTTGAAGGACTTCTTGGTGCTTTGCGAAGGATCACTACCTGCAAATGGATACCCGAAGAAACGTCGATGGCGGGAGACGCGAGCGTCGCCTATCAATTCAAATTCAAAACTGCTCGTCATATCCACGTTCTCTCCCATACAACACATGGGCAAAGGGACAAGAAGTATCTTCTTGTCCCTTCAACATATTCTCCTCTACCAACGTTGCTTCAACGATCATCTCGTTTCGACTAAGCATGTGACGAGGTCAACCCCATATTGGAGCCCTTCACTATTTTATAGCCCGAAACTATCGCAAGCCATAATTCTTTGACTGCACTCAGTTGCTCCGGACACTGCAAAACAGCAGATATCGCCCATCAACATGATGCTCATGCAGAAGTCCATCGTCAAGATTCCTGCGGCTGCTTCTATCCCGATAGATTCGAAACGGTGTATATTACCGCTGTATTGATGGGTCGTTGTATGGTTTTCTCACAGTCTAGAATTTACTCAGTCAAGCACAAGACGATGGTAGCTCAGACGTGGAATTTCGGAGTAGGTTTGCATATAAAATACATTGCACTCATCGAAGCTAACTTTCTCGTGCAATTAGGACTCGAACCAGTTCTTCAAGTCGCTGTTCTGGAGGTTGGAGAACTCCCCACAAGTCCACAGGTCACCGATCGTTCACAAACCAGCACAAAAGAACGCAACGTGGCCTGTGCTGTTCGAGCGGCTGCAACGGCTGGACCAGCTCTTCCAGACCTGGCACGACCAGCTCCGGACCTTTTTCACATGGCACAATCAACAATTTGAACAGGATGTAGACGCCCGAGTACGAGGCAAAAGTATAGACACTACAGCCGCCGAGCTCTCAGATGACTACTCATCATGTGAAGAAGAACCTGGAGAACATTCAACCCTCCGGAGACGCTCATTGAAGCCACGACCACGCAGCAAAACTCTGTCAGATATTCAGGTCAACCATAGTCACAAGCAGCTTGCACCAAATGCAGCCAAGATTGGAGACAGCCAAGTGGGCGTGCGACCTCCAGCCATGCAGATCTGCATCATGATCGTTGGTACTAGAGGTGACGTGCAACCGTTCTTAGCTATTGCTAAACGATTGCAGCAAGATGGCCATCGAGTTCGACTTGCTACGCATAGGATCTACCGTGAACTTGTGACGAGTCACGACGTTGAGTTTTATCCGTTAGGTGGGGACCCGAAGGAGCTCGCGGCGTATATGGTGAAGACAGGTGGAAGACTCATTCCTCCACTCAAACTGGAGACGCTACAGAAGGATGTTCCAAGACAGATGCAGATGCTGGAAGAGATCTTGATGTCGACGTGGCCCGCGGTGTCGGCTCCTGATCCGGACGGCAAAGCTCCAGGTGTTCCAGGTTCACCATTTCGTGCGCAAGCCATCATTTCCAACCCCGTGACTTATGGGCACATTCACGTTGCAGAGAAGCTTGGTGTGCCGCTGCATATCATGTTTCCACAGCCGTGGGTGCCGACGGTGGCATTTCCCCACCCGATGTCAAATCTGCCTTATCAGGACAAGCCGCAGAAGAGAAATTACCTGTCGTACAAACTTGTAGATCTCTTGATGTGGGAAGGCACGGAGCGTATCGTGAACACCTTCAGAAGCGACGTCCTGGGTCTACCACGGATTCGAAAAGGTGGTCGTGGGTGCCAAATGCTCCTGGATCTGAACATTCCCCACTCCTTTATGTGGAGTCCGTCGCTGGTACCAAAACCTTTCGATTGGGGTGATCTGTACGATGTCGTTGGGACGGTAACACTGAAAGGTGACAGCTCGTCATACTCTCCGTCGCCGGAACTAGACGCATTCTTGAGCAATGATGGAGGCCCCATTTTCGTCGGATTCGGATCGATGGTGCTTGAAGACCCACGTGCTACGACCAAGATGATAATTGAGGCAGCAAAGCAGGCGAACGTACGGGTGCTGATCCAATCGAGCTGGACTGACATGGCTGGTGACCTTGAAATCCCGAACAACGTCTTCATCATTGGAAACTGCCCACACGATTGGCTTCTACCACGCTGCTCTGCAGTTTTGCATCACGGTGGTGCTGGCACTACTGCAGGTGGTCTCTTGGCTGGTAAGCCAACCTTCATCGTGCCGTTCTTCGGAGATCAACCGTTTTGGGGACATGCTGTAGTGAAAGCCGGAGTTGGTGTTGATCCGTGTCCGATAAATGAGTTGACGACGAAAAAGCTGCGAGCTGCGTTTGTGGAGCTACAGAGTCCGTTCCTTCGTAATCGCGCAGAAAGACTTCAGAAGAGAATGCAGAAAGAAGACGGCACTGAAGAAGCAGTAAACAGCTTCTATCGACATTTGCCACTGCGTCACATGAGATGTGATCTCGATCATGAAGGTATGGCGACCAAGTGGAGTCGAAGAGATGGTGTCAAGTTCTGCGAGCGCTGCAACGCGATGGCAGGAAACGACCGTAAGGACGTGATAGAGTACCGCTCCGTGGATTACGCCGCCCGAGGACAAGAATTGACAAACATCACGCGCTTCACTTGTGGGTCCTCGCCTCCAGGCGCCGCCGCGTTCCTACAAGAAGTTGGCTGGGCGATCGCATGCTTAAACCACATTGGAGGCGTCATGCGGGACATCAGCCACTTTCTCCTTCTCTCCTGCTTTACCTCGTGGGATGTCGTTCCTGTAAAATAATTCAATGAGGCAAACAGTCAGAATCGGTCAAGTGATCACTGCAACGAATAAACATTGATGTAGCCATGTATGACGCACCAAGACACACGTCTCAGATTTTCACGCATCAACACACCATTTGAAATGATTTGATTAGGGCAGATTACCCCAACATGGATTTACCCAACCAGATTTTGTCAAACTGACGCATACAAAAACCAAGTGTAAGAAGCACCACGAAAGTCTCGGATCATTCTTCATTTCGTCTGGTCTGCAACAAGTCGCGATGCCTCAGGAATGCAAATTCCACGACTGGAACCAGCGGTTCCAAGCTGCGTTCCACAAGGAATCCAAGACGTTGGCTATTGCGCCATCCCCTAGAGTGCAAAACGCACTGGAAGATGTTCGCACTGCTGGAATCGCAGTGCATGACCCCAACGGACGCATCCGCTTGGATGTAGCGGAAGAGGAGGAGATCGATCTAGACGCTCTACGACGGAGATCAAGGAGCACATTGGACGAGGAGGAAGATCTCAAGCTGGAAATGGCAGATCAACCCCCAGTGCTCAACATTTGCATCATGATTGTCGGGACAAGAGGAGACGTGCAGCCATTTCTCGCCATTGCGCAACGCCTGCAACAAGATGGACATCGAGTGAGACTTGCAACACATGCAATCTACCGAGATTTTGTCACGAGTTATGGGGTAGAATTCTACCCTTTAGGGGGAGACCCCAAGGAACTAGCTGCGTACATGGTGAAAACTGGTGGACACCTCATTCCGACCAAGATGGAGACGCTACAGAAGGATGTACCAAGGAATATGCAGATGATTGATGAAATTCTACACTCTACATGGCCGGCAGTGTCAGCTGCTGACCCGGAAGGAGGAGGTCCAGGGGTCAAAGGCAAACCTTTTCGAGCACAAGCCATTATCTCGAACCCCGTGACGTATGGACACATTCACGTGGCGGAACGTCTGGGCGTACCGCTGCATATCATGTTCCCTCAGCCGTGGGTGCCGACGACGGCATTTCCCCATCCATTGTCTAACATGTTGTACACTGGGAAATCACAGAAGAGGAATTACTTGTCGTATAAACTCGTGGATTTGCTCATGTGGCAGGGCACTGAAGGTATCGTGAACGAGTTCAGGACACAAGTGTTGGGGCTACGCAAGATCCGCAAGGGCGATGGTGGACGTGATATTCTACTGGACTTGAAAATTCCACATGCGTTCATGTGGAGTCCAGAGTTGGTACCGAAGCCGAAAGATTGGAGTGACTTGTACGATGTGGTGGGTACGGTGGTGCTGAAAGGAACGGCGTCAACGTACACACCTTCACCAGAGCTAGAGAAGTTTTTAGGTAATGACGGTGGCCCGATTTTCGTTGGATTTGGATCCATGGTGATAGAGAACCCGAAAGCCACTACGAAAATGATCATCGAGGCTGCCAAGCAAGCGAATGTGCGCGTGTTGATCCAGTCGAGCTGGAGTGACATGGCTGGAGATTTGGTGATCCCCGATAACATTCTCTTTCTTGGCAATTGCCCGCACGACTGGCTGATGCCACGGGTGAGCGCTGTAGTGCACCATGGCGGAGCAGGCACGACAGCAGCGGGTCTGCTAGCGGGTAAGCCGACATTTATTGTGCCGTTTTTCGGAGATCAACCATTCTGGGGTTGGGCTGTGGTACGAGCAGGTGTGGGCGTTGCGCCATGCCCGATTGAGGAGTTGACAACAGAGAAGCTGCGTGCTGCGTTTGAGGGTCTACAAAGCTCTAAGAGGCGCAGTCGTGCAGTGGCTATTCAGCGAAAGATGCAGATGGAGGACGGTGCAGAGGAAGCGGTTCGTTGTTTTTACCGTCATTTACCCGTGCAAAACATGCGCTGTGATTTGGATCATGTGCGCGTCGCAACAAAATGGTGTCAAAGGCACAAGCTCAAGCTGTGCGATGTGTGCAACTTTGTAATCGCGTCTCAGCCAGAAAATTTTGACTGGAATGTGGTCGACTACCACTTCGTGGATTACACTGCTCGTGGTCCTGCTCATGGGTTTGCTGGGGCATCATCAGGTGCAGCGGCGTTCTTCCATGAGGTAGGCGGTGCCTTTAAAGACGTGATTGTGAAGCCTGCAAGAGGTTTCCGCGAAGAAGGTCCGAAGGGAGCTGTGATCGGAGTGGTGAAGGGAGTAAGTGGGCTTGTTATCCGACCGGTTCATGGTGTTGCGCTTTTTGCAGATCACATTGCAGCGGGACATGCAAATTACTTTAACGAAACCGGGCGTAAGAAACGCGGGAGTGTATTTGACAAGACATTAATGGCGGCTATAGGAAAGGAGAATGGTTTGTCTGATACGTACACCTCCGGAGGCAATTCAGAAGAAATTGAGACTCATCGATGCATTGGATCCAAGAAAGAAGTGCGGAGGAGAGTGGAGCTTAATGTGTCTGACGAAGATAAATTGAAGTATCAAGCACGGTTCCGCGAGATCATGAGTGAAAAGAAAGATGAGGGAGATTCACCAGATCGCATTCAACGGAGTTCGTTCTCCTCATCAAACGCCTCTGATGTTGAAAGCGAAGAATCATCGCCGAGGGATGGCATATCGATTATTTCAGCGAGCGTCACGGCAAACGGTAACATTGGTATGAACTTTAACGTCGGAACTAAAGTACCAGACACCATTAGCGAGTCGAAGATCGAAGAGTGGCGCCAGTACTCGAGATTGCAGAAGGTTAAGTCGGAGCGTATCCTGAAAATCTTTAAAGACACAGCAGTGCCGTCGATGAACATTTGCCTCGCGACAATTGGCACATGGGACAACAATGTGAAACAGGTTGTCGCCATCGGTATGCGAATGGCTGCTGATGGACATCGTGTTCGCATTGCCGCGAATGAAGAGTTTCGAGGTGAGATCACTGAACGTGGACTTGAATTTTATCCTCTAGCTGGTGCAGTGGAAAACGTTCACGAGTTTATCAAATACTTGCATGATACGAAGAACGCAAATGTTATCCAGAAGCACAAGGCTGGTCGACCTGTTCTGGGACCATTCAAGGACCTCATTTATTCGTTGTGGCCTGCAGCAAATGGTGCTGACCCTCACGGACGTGGGCAAAACATTCCTGGTGAGCACTTTCGTGCTGACGCTCTGCTCTGGCACCCATTGTTATTCGGGCATGTGCATGTTGCAGAACGACTGGGCATCCCGCTCCAGTGTTTTAGCATGGTACCTCTATCTCCGACATTTGCGATGCCTCATGTGCTGAGCTCGACTTTGATGGACGATATCAGTCAACTCGGTCGTGAGTTTAAGAAGACCAATCGATTATCGTACGGGGTGGTAGATACTGTGCTATGGCGAGGTACGGAAGACATTATGAACGACTTCCGGGAGCATATTGGCCTAAGGGGGCATTGCAACCAGCCTAGCCCCCTTGTTGAGTGGCACATCCCGCATGTTTACCTCTGGAACCCCGCACTATTGGAGAGGCCAGTTGATTGGGGTCGAGAGCTCAGTGTGGCAGGCTACGTTACTCTCAAGGACGAGCGCGAAATGGACAAGATGCGCAAGTTCAAGTGGAGCCGATCCCTCAACGATTTCACTCTGGCGACGCGCAACCCAGTCATTTACTTTGGCGTATCAACATACAGTTTGGCATCGCTCCAAATCGACCGACTCCTGCATCGAATTGATGATGCTGCCGAGAAAGCAAACGTAAAAATCATCTTCCAAGCTCGAGAAGGAAGATCTGGATGTTCGCTCTTCCACTCGGAAAATGTTTACGAGGTAGAAAGCAATTTCCCGTATTCGCTTATCCTTCGCAAGGTAGCGGCTACAATTCACTGGGGCGAACCTGCTATTGTGGAGGAGGGTCTTGCCGCTGGTAAGCCTGTTGGAATCTGCGTTAGTCTGTCATGGCAGTACTACGCAGCTTGCATGTGTGTGACTGCAGGAGTTGGTATCCCACCGATTGATTTGAGAACGTGCACAACCGAGTCGTTGGTATCATCCTTCCAGAACATCCTCCAGCCCGAAATTCGGGAAAAGGTGCAGGAAGTTGCAAAAACCTTCAAACCTGAGCAAGCTCTTGAAAAGGCTGTCGAGACTTTTTACATGAACTTGCCATTACGGGCAATGCGCTGTGATGTGGACGAAGACAAAATCGCTCGAATCTACGACCCTCACCTCGAGCTGAAGCTGTCGTTTGAAGCGTATATCGCAATTCAACCGCTTCGCAATCATGACGACTCGGACGACGTATCTTACAAACCACTGTGGTACGACGGTCGACGTCCTGCCAAGTTTTCGCTTCGAGATTTTACAGACGATCAAGAACCATTTGATGCTAAGCCGATACACGGACTAGAGTCAATTCGGAAAGCCCTCACGTCATTTGCCTCACATGAGTCGACCGACTCGGTTCCTGAACCTCCAAGATCAGTTTTGTCGCGACTCACCAGCCGGGTTGCTATGGTGGTGGAAAAACCGAATTATTGGTCCACACCAGAGAAAGAAGCTACCGAAAGTAAAGCAATCATGGTCACATATGAGAGAGCATTGCAGCAACGCGCAATTCAGCAGTCCAACTCAAAACCGCGGAAGTCATCATGTGCCGTATCGATGGCGATTCACTAAGCTGCTTTCAACAAAGGATCTAGACGTCAATGGGGACAATGCTGCCAAATACTCGCAACATGAGCTGATAATTTACTTCGAGAACGAGTTTCATACACCATTCATTAGACCCGCCCGGTACGCATTTCTAATGTTGATGCGGTCCTTAGAAGATAATGTGATATGATGGGATAGGTCGACCAGGAATTAGTCTGCCAGTACTGGTCCAGCAATTGCGCGAAATCCATAACAGTCATGACAAGGTGCAATTAGTGTACTGAGTGCATTACCTGGTTACTGCTTCACTACAGTGTGGCCTACAAACTGTAAGTTTGATTATGATCTTGCAATTCACTCCGTTGCTGAGATCACCTGATAATTTGCTGATATCACCACATCAGTACTAAAGCTAACCGTGATGTGAGAGCGAAAAGTCCAGGTTTGTGAGCCGAAAAACATCGACGTTGTTGTGTGTTCTAAACATTATGATTGGAATTAGTGCCTTCATATGCATATGCTTTAGGATGAAAACTGCATGAAGTAGAACTACGTAGTACGAGATTAAACTATCACCATGGACCAACGCATTGCTACACTACTGCATTGAATCCATGCTATCGTACATTGCGCAAATTAGCAAAGCTGACAGTTTTAATCGACAGGTGCATCGCAAGTGTCTTAGATAAAGCTGGCCAGGGCAAGAGAATACCTTGAAGGTACCAAGACTATTCTAACAAGAAAGTGCATTTTAACATCACTTCAATTTGAAGTTCAAAGTTACCGCGCAAAGCCCTTGCGGCTCTCGATCCTAGGACGATACCAACGTCCTAGCGTCACGCTGAACCGCGTCGCGTTGTACTAGGACCGCAGTTCCAAACAATCGACAATTGTGTTTTCCGCGGGTTCGTGGTGGAGCAAAGTACTAGTACAATTTTTGCAATCCTGCTTTCTCAAGTCGGGACGACACAGAACCTACTTGTAAATACAGTGCTACAAGGTGGAGAGGATTCGAGAAGAGACGGAGTTTGTGTCAGAATTGCCCGCGATGAATCAATACAAGTACTTGTGCATGTACTTACCAACTCAGTGGAGCTTTGCAGCACCGCTGACACCTTACGACACTGTCAAGGGCTGTTTCCCGTCGAGGATAACCTACTTCAATGGATGCCCTTTTATTCGAGCGCAGGTGTTGCTCTGTTGTGCATTGTGCGCTCGCTCTCTGACATGGGGATGCTCAGGTACATGCAACAGAAGATCCGTAAAACTAAATCAAATTAATCGGAGGGTATGTCACAGTTTGCTGTGAACGAATGCTCACGGTGAAATGCATTCACTCGGTGGGGACGGCGAGTTGAGCGGAAGTCCGCGTTAATACAATAGCTTGACCAGCACAAATCGAGCACGAGCTTCAAGGGCCGTTAAATCTTCAATACTCCCTTTCTTCGCAAATCCGGTGTTGGCTCTCAGCTCTTTTCTGTCGCTCGTTAAACACTGAAGAAGCATTATTTTTGAGATGTATGCTCGTCAAAAACCCGCCAAAACGGACTGCTGCATGCTCTCTGGAATTTAGACTAGCAAATGGTATGTTTGGGCACGATCAAGTAAGCTACACCATTGGCTTCCTATTTAGCGTCGTCACCGAGAGATTCCGACCAAAAAGTGTCACGGACTTGGAGCCATTCAACCATACAGCGTAACGAATATGTGACTTACTTGTGTCAGTCCAACCGATCTGGTTTGCAACGCACCACACGGTGAACAGTGTAGAAGCAACATCTGATGGGATGCCCGCAAGTGTGCGGTGCGTGGCGTCCTATCAGCTTTCGCCCTCTTCTCTGCGCCAAGTGGACCTTTTTAGGAATCCGGTGCAGTGTACACAACGATCATGAGGGGATGCTTCCTCATTGGTTTTTAGTTTTGTGGTACAAAAACCTGCGGACTATTAAAATCGAAGTGGAAGTTTGTATGTATCATGCAGGACTGTAGAGATTTGAGGGGGGACAACAATCCACCATTGGTCTGCAAAGTTCGACGCGTGGTCGACGATGCCGCTGTCACGCGAGATACGGAGTGCGGGTTGCTTGTGGTACAATGTACAAGTAGATGGGTAAACGACCCCGTGACCGAGTTCAGGATCCGATCGTGAAAGTCTCCGTTCATTCCTCAATTTGCCTCCTCGGTCGCAGACCAACCAGCCCGCAATCCAGCAAGCAAGTTCCGCGATGACCATCAACGACAACTACCAGGCCATGGATCCGGCCCCGGAGAAGAAGTCCCGGTCCCGCAAAATCCTCACATCGTTGACATTCTGGATCATCGTCGGTATGGTC
>PCFV01000525.1:0-23265 GCA_002812785.1 Phytophthora litchii | reverse complement strand
GAACGGCAGTGACAGCGTCTTCACTGTTGGTACTCTCAGTAGTGTTGCTAGAGCTATTGTTACTGGTACTCGCAACTTGTTCCTTGTTCTCCTCCACTGCAACGGTGGTGGCGGCATTTTTTTGTTATTGCTCTACTTTACCTGGTGCTACTTGAATTAGCCTACGAGAAGGAGTTGGACAGAGCATCTGTACAACGTCATCTTCACACTATTTGTTTCTCCAGTACAGTTGCTTGGTGCTAACGCCCAGGAACGGCTCCCAGGGACACAACATCGTAAGCTGTCACCTGCGAGACCGTTTCTAAGTCTAGTTTCGCCATATTCCTACCAATTGCCGTTGATAAGTGGGGTCACTGCTCTCAAACTGGCCAAATGAGCAAGAATTATTTTCTGCTACTAGAGCTTCAGCCTGCATTTTCGGAAACCTATCATGTTTCATGTTTCTATGGAATGGCATACGATTAATTCATTTCACCCATTTCAGGAGCTCAATCGCCACGATTCCCTCCTTCGCCGTCTGCGTCGCATTCGCAGCCGTGTCCCTGTATATCTCGTTCCTGCGCTCGTGGCTCACGAGAGTTCTGCTGGAGGCGGCGCCGCTCTTCGAGTTCTTCCTACGTGCATCAGTTGACGCCTACGTGGACTAAAAGCAATGGACGCAACGCTGAAAGAGACCGAATATGACGTGCTCCTCGTTGGTACTGGTATGGTGGAGGGCATCTTGGCAGGGTAAGGGCAAGTGTTTAAGCTAGTGTAAAACTTTCCCATTTTTTCACTTTTGCAAAGGGCAATTGCAACTAATGTTAACTTGTGCTTTTGATTGGCAAAAGAGCTTTGGCACGAATTGGCAAGAAAGTGTTGCATCTGGACCAGGTTTGACCATGGCAATAATATTTTCGCTAGTGAAATTATGCTAATATTGTAATACTGTAGAACGACTATTATGGCAGCAACTATGCGTCGTTCCCGTTGACTCAGTTCCTACGGTGGACGAAGAACGAGACGATTGCTCCTCGTAACTTTGGTGACGAGGAAGAAAATAGTCAAGTTGATGGCAAAATCAGCGACACAACTACAATTGATGAAAATCAACGGGTGTTGCCTATGAAAAGCTCATTTGAGTGTCGACTACTGGAGGAGGAGTTTTCAGATGAGGTCACGAAGGAGGAACTGCTGCGGCAATCGTCATCGTTCAGTATTGACGTGAATCCTCGACTCATGTTGTCATCGGAGCAACTCGTGGAGACTTTGATCACGTCGGGTGTAGGGAGATACCTTGAGTTTGCTGCGATCGAACGCACGTATGTGCATTTCCAACCGTCTGCTTCTGGAGCTAAGATAGAGGAGGGTGTGGAGCCTGACACAGTGTGGGAGGTGCCATGCTCGAAGAAAGATGTGTTCCAGAGCAAGTTGCTGGGGATGGTGGAGAAGCGACAGTTGATGAAGTTTTTGCAGTTTGTCGCGGACTATGGCGAGACGCACATTTTGCATGAGGATGTCAAGACCAAGAACGAGCGGACGTTGGCCCTCGGACGTGCACTGAAGAGGCCGCAGAATAAGGCTAGTCAAGCTGACGGAGATGCTGAACCAGATATGTACCTCGATAAACCATTTCAAGAGCTGCTGGAGAAGCACTTCAAACTTTCCTCCAAGCTACAGCAGGTGGTTGTGTATTGTGTTGGGCTAGCAAGTTTTCCTGCCACCAAAAACCAACTTTCAGCTCGTGAAGGACTTGCTGCAGTCTATCGCTACGTAGCATCCATTGGACGGTTCACTGGTACAGCCTTTTTAGCGCCACTTTATGGTATCAGCGAGCTTGCGCAGAGCTTCTGTCGGCTTAGTGCCGTGTATGGCGGTATCTACGTGCTTCGAGCTCCAGTTGACGGATTTGTGTTGGATACCGCGACGAAGGAACTTCGTGGGGTGCGCTGCAGCGACGGCGATGTTCTACGGACAAAGCACGTAGTGACTAACGGCAGCTACATAGACAACCTGCGGCTTTCGAGCAGTGAGAAGTCAACTCGTGCTCACGGTCAGGTTCTACGCGCTGTGTTCGTGTTGAGGTCGTCTTTGCGTGAAGACATGAACCGCCTGATGCTCGTCATTCCTCCTGAAGACAGCGAGTTCCAGAACCCGTTTGCCATCCAAGTCGTGCAGCTCGATGTTGGAGCTTATGCATGCCCGAAGGGCTATTTCCTAGTGCAGATGTCGATGCCGCTGCCCTCAGATTGGTTCGATCAAAAGGAGAAGCAGCTAGAGCTCATGCAGACCGTCATCCGGCGCCTAGTCCTGAGTTCGGATACTGAGATGCTGCAGAAGCATGATACAAAGAGCAACACGACACCCACACCAGCCCTCGCTGACGAGACACCTCAGGCTGAAGCTGGAGTAGATAACGATGCCATTGTAGTATCCATTGACACTGCAAATGCGGCTCCTTCTGCCGAGCCAAGTTGGAGCGACCGGATTGCTTGGCGAGTCATCTTTACAATGGATCACCTTGCATCTGGCGATTCGAATAGCACCAGCACCAGTATCAAGACAAAGAATCTCCCGACAAACGCGTGGATCTGTGAAACATCCATGACAGAAGTCGACAGCTCTGCAGAGACCACGTCGCAGAAGTCATCGACTAATACGGCTAGTCCGTTAGAAATTCATCTCGAGAGTGCGAGTGCCAATGCCCGAGCAATCTTCGAGGTGCTGTGTCCCGGCGAGCCGTTCCTACCCAAGAGCGCGAGCGCTGAACAAGCCGAACAGGAGGAGCAGGAGAGTGAAGAGGACGCTGTGCTGCGAGCCGCGCAGAAGCTGGCCCAGCAGACGCAGCTATCTGGAGGACCAACTCCACAGTCTAGCAACACTACTGAGAGTACCGACAGTGAAGACGCTGTCACTGCCGTTCCAATGGAAGAGAACAAGGAACAAGTTGCGAGTGCCAGTAACTCAGACGCTACCAACAAACACGAGGCAGACAACCACTGATCTAGTTCGAACAATGCAAGACAGCAGTTCTGGACACTATCTCATTGCTCACTTGTCGTTGTGTTCCTGATTTATTCGCGACACGATACTCGTCGTGAGGGTGGACTATTCATGCGATGCAACTGAGCTTGCGTCTGAACAGAGTGCATGTGTCGTCTTATTCCTCCAGGATTCATTCTCCGTCCATAACGCCACAACTCTCGCGAAAGAAATCAGCCGCCAGTGGTGATTTATCTCTCTCTCGAGGCCACTCTCACGCAAATGAGGCGGTGGATGTGCCACATGAGGCTATGTGCTATAGTTGAAGTCATCGCCGCACACACTGGGTGCGAATTGCATCGGTATCTGTACGAGCTTGGTTCAGGTACGCCATCGAATTCGGGACGTCGCACGGAAGTGCCGCGTCCACCGCAACTTCGACATGAGCTCCTCCTCGCGATCTTTGGACTGGCTCGCGTGGACCGGCTAGTTGAAGCGGTTGAAGTATCAGTTATAGAGTCGGACAGGCGCGTTGCTCCTGCAGTCGTCAGCGCTGCTTTCGTCGATGTGTGTATGTCTCCATTCGTTTGACGCACGCCGTCCGATCTGCTTCGAGGCCGAGTAGTTCTCGGCGAGAACTGGCGAGTTGACCATGGTTGCAGCGGAGTGAATAAGACAGTGGCTTCCCACACGATCTGAAAGATCAATACCAGCGGAGACCTACGCTTTCGGTGCGGTCTCAACTCACTACTTGCGAGAAAACATATACTGACCTTAGTCATCGCGAGTTAGCGTGACAGTAGTTCCCATTCTCATCTCGTAGCAATCCTGCCCTTTACGTGAAGAAGGTCAGCATGGTGAAGCTGTTCAAGATTTAAACTTAACTCGGCAGTACTTTACTGTTCACCTTTTGTGTGCTACTCGTCATAGATCTTCGTCTTTATGGCCTTTGCCATTGTTTCGTGCATTCTTGTAGATTTTTGCCCAAGTTTCAGCCTTTTCGCGATCACCTGGAGTCACGGAGCTGAAGTTGAGCTGCTTGAGATTCGGGAAGGATGCAATGACGTAGTTGCGGTAGTGTTTCTTCTCCTCAATTGGGTTTCCGTGCAAAGAGATCGAATGCAATCGTGGAAG
Organism: Phytophthora litchii; assembly: GCA_002812785.1. Classification (NCBI taxonomy): domain Eukaryota; phylum Oomycota; class Peronosporomycetes; order Peronosporales; family Peronosporaceae; genus Phytophthora; species Phytophthora litchii. Next base: position 19,170 of record PCFV01000525.1, on the reverse strand, counting down.
CCACTTTGCAAGTGCGTCCACGTCCGAGTATTTGCTTAGTGAATTCCCGTGAAGGTGCAGAGTGAAAAGATCCGGGTAGGCCGAGAAAACATCGGGAGGAATACTTTCCAGCACATTACCCGACAGGTCTAACCACTGCAACATCACAGGATAGTCAAACACGGCGAAGAGTGCTTCTTGCATGTCGTCCAAGTGGGAAATCTTGTTGTTGTTGACTCGCAGTGACACTGGTGTCTGCCGTTTCTTCGATGGCGATCCATCGACACTAGTTGGTGACATGAGATCTTCACCACCTCCACTCGAGCGTGTCGTCAAGCCACCAACAGATAGACATTTCTTCGTGCCGCTCACAGGATCGTGTTGTTGCATCTCTACAATTCAAGATGGATGAGTGTCATGTTGTCTCACTTGATCAAGAGATTCCTACCAACCTGTAAGTGATGTGAGTCCCATGAAGGAGTAATCGAGGGGTACTACCACTACTTGACGTCGAGGCATACCTGCCTTCTTTGGGGAAATTGCACCGACTGACGGAGATGATGGTGGTGATGTTGCCATGATACTTGGACTTGGTTGGCTTTCACCCAAATGAAGCTCGAATGACAGCTACTAGCAGCACTATCGTCCTCAAAATAGTGAGTAGGTGTTGCAGTGCTCTGGTCACTCTGAAATAGCTGACGTGCTGTAGTTAACACGGTGGTGATCGATGTTTAAGAGGAGCTGAACCACTCGAAAGGCCCCACAGATGGACGAACTCATACTCTTGTACTCGTCTACGTGGAAAACTCGACCATCTTCACTTTCTGGTTCTGTCGTTTTGGATGATAGTAGTGCGTATTCGGGACTTCGAAAATCATAGTAACGCGAAAAGAACTTGTCGACACCTACGTCTCGAACGCCGCGATCAAAACGTTTTTGCACTGTTCGAACTCTCGCTGACCTGGAGAAGAATGAGTCGTTGTCATCGGCGTTCGAGACACAACCGCTCGAGTTTTCCAGTAGGATCACACCCAGATGGATCAATGGATCTGCTAGTTGAGCGGTGGCAAAACTCAGTAGCTCCGGATTGGTCTTGGTCAACGCATTCGCTTCTTGTGCAACGGCTGCAGCGCAGGCACACCAGAAACCTCCGTTTCCAGGAATCACGTATCCGGAGCGCAGTGTATTGCGCAGGCGACAGATCATCTTGCGGGTCTCGTTTCGTAGCTCTATAGCTAAAGATTTGGTCGGCCCTTGCACAATGACGGATGCATGTGGCTGGTATCTGACGTCAGGCAGCAAGACTTGCAGGAAGTAAGGGGTAAACTCATCGTCGTCTTCATCATGGAGATGTCTACTTGCAGAGACCTCAATTGGTATTATCTGTAGACACTGATGACCAATGGCACAGGGTAAAAGCTCTTCCCACGAGTCCACAATTTCAACTCCATTCATCTCGGCGAGCTGACACAGTGTGGCATAGGATGATACGGGGATGCAAAGTGGGGAGTTTGGGGTGGATGCCGAAGCATCTGTCACTTTGGCATCCAGCTCACCGTGAACAAAGATAACTTGAACTGCGGAGTTCTCAATAAAATCAAGCTCTTTCAAGTCTCCAGCAAGGATGACCACACCTCCGTCGATAATGATCGTGTCGTTGCGAGTTGTAGAGAATCTACACCACAATGTATCGGATTCCACAATCGGGAGCAGTACGCCATTGAGTGTCCGAGAGCTAATCGAAGACGTAACACCTCCGAGCACTATGTGCATCGTTACCAGGTCTTCAAGCGAGAGGTTCTCTTCGCCACAGCATCGGATCGGATCGAGCAAGGAGACTACCGAGGCTGCTAAAGATGTCGCGATCGATCTGTCACTATTGTCCACATTGTTATTAGCACGCAAACAGCACAAGCAACAACTCACTAGTATCTCACCTAGCGCAGAGTGCCAGCCCCAAAGCCACTAGTTGACAGGGCCACGTTAACTTTTGGAATGATGGAAGTGCTTCAGTCAGCGGGATTCGCATGTGCTTGGCCGTCTACATCACAGATAGCAATACATACCAAACACTTGTCAGCACAATCCAGCGTTGTAGTAGAATCTTGTCCACGGACTGACCTTCAGACAGCACGTCTTGACTAAAGACAAAGCCTGCTGAATTATGTTGCTGAACGTCGAAAAACACAAATCGCATTAGCCAAAATCATCATCTGTGGTCAGAGACATACCCTGGTAATCCTTGACGATTGAGTTCCAGTACGGCTTCCGCCAGTACACCACACAAGTTTACCATTGACGTGCAGCCCTACACCATCCACAATTCGTCAGTCGACAGTACGCGTACCAGAAACACTCACGCACCGTGCCAAACACTTTGCGCTGTTCATCCAGCGCCTGCTGCAAGACGGCGGTGCCAGCATTCTGGCTCTGTAGTGCGCTCATTACCGTATATGCGTCCGCAGTGAACAGCGTCTGGTCAAGCTCATCTGCAAAACGCGTTAGTGCTTCAACAATCGACGCCATAACAGAGAACACTCACCTGTGACCTGCTTGCGCAGCTTCCTTGGCCCATACAACGATCGTACAGTGCGCACTACGCCAGCAACAGCTTGTAGCAGGACTCTGCTGTCCCTCGCGTCCATTGCGATCTTCCTGGATGGTCACTATAACTTCAACTAGGTATCTTTCGCGACTCATACAAGTTTCAAGTTAAAACAGCCAGCTGAAATTCTGACACATTGTCATGCTGACGTGATTCGCGACATAAGTTCATGAAAAATACACAAAGCAGATCCCATTGTCATTGCACAGATGACTGCTTCATCGTCTCATACACCGTTGTACCTCGTAACGAAGTCACCGAGACCTGGGATGATCGCCTGCGTTTGTGGATCCACTTTGCTATCGATCGTACTCGTAACTATCCGCACCTCTGCGTTGCACAGTGAACAACTAATGAGATCGAAGCACGATTTCGCCGTGGTAGACCGTGTACATACCTGGAAAGCGATTAGAGATAGCCACAAGACTATCTGTGGAGCACAGGATGAGCACCAGAGTGATCCGATCCTCTTGAACGCCCAAATTGCACAGTGTCTCGATAGCCTTGCACTCGCTGCCACCCGTGTTCGCCGTTGAGTTGAAGAGTAGGACCCTATATTTCGCAATGTCGCTCGGTAAGTCCATGTGGTCGACCCGCCAGGTGCTGTGTCCCTGTTCATCCGTTTCCTGTTCAACCTGGATTGACCCTTGCGGAGCCTCTGGCTCCATCTGGTGAAACAACACGAGGAACGGGAGTCCTTTTGCGCCAATTGCCACTCCGCAAAACTCGTCAGTACGTTCCAGTCCATGCGTCGAGAACCCTGTGGCTGTTGTCACTTCAATTGCGCGTGCACTGATCATTGCGAGTACTTCCTCCAACAGCAGCCTGCAAATTCGAGAAATGTTAGTTCTCGGCGTCTGAACCACCGTTCCAACTTCCATCAGCACTTACATGATTAGCCTTCCAGTAGCTCGACGGAAAGTGACAGGAGTCGATCTCCTGTCTCTGAGCGTCGTCATGAGTAGCGAAACGGAGCTCGATTGAATCTCTCTGACCATTAGATTATCTCTGGGCGAGTCCATAAAGTTCTCAGCACGGTCAATCTCCTGCGCCTGCTTGATAAGCAAGTCGTAGCGCGTGGTGATCTCCTCTCGGTTCTTCTTGATATGACAGATAGCTGCGCGTGTAACACCGTATTCCCGCGCCAGCGCAGCCTGTTTCTCACCAATGTCAATGCGTTTGATGATGTTGTGGCGGTCCGTGTCGTGCAGGTATCGCACCCGCTTCTTCTGCTTTTTGTTATTCTCGTCAAAATTCACTGCATCCTCGTCATTGTCCTCAACCTTCGTCTCCTGCATAAGCTCGTCTTCTCTGGTCGACATTGCATTGGCCATCTGGTAGTTGATATCGTTGTTGTCCTGGTCACTGGCTCCAAGCGGAATAGCGCTTTTGTCCTCCAATTCCAAAGCTCCACCATCCGCGTGCAGTGCCATGAACTCGCCCAGAGGCTGCTGGTTGACTTCAACTTGGTCGTCGTGGGACAACCGCGTGTCTCGTTCTTGTGAGGCCATAAGAGCCGACCGACGACTACCGAAGTACGACACTGCAAACGATAGCCAAACTCTTGGAGGCGAAGTTGCTGGGCTTACTTCGCCCTCCTGGGGCGTTTTCCGATATGAGCATATGCATGTGGATCGAGGTGCTGCTTGCCACTCGCCGCTTGCTCCAAGCGCCAAAGGCTCGCGGATGTCGGCTGCAAAAATACGCACAGGCATGGGATAGTCTACATCAATGTATCGGTGCAATTCGACAGTTTTATCATGTGTGAACTCTATCGAAGCCCAACGATTGACATGCTATTGTTGCTGTTGGACCGGTGATCTTAGTCCACGCAGCAGCGTTCTGAGCTGCTCGCACTCGAGTCGGACGCATTTTGGTCTCGCATCTTTTCGGACTCACAATATTTGCGAATTGAGTACATTTGCTCACAAATTTTGCGACACTGATAAAGTGCAGCTCGGGACAGTTTGGAGTCTGACGTATTATAGCGTTTGAATGGCCAGCAGCATTCTCACCACCGATAAACACATAACGGCGTCAAGACAAGGCAGTCAAAAGATGGCGCCGGCAACAAAAACCTGCGCTACCTGCGTTTCTCGATAGGATGAACCCTTATGAAAATAGTATATTTGTCGGGGACGTGTTCGGTGGTGTAAAATAACTGGTGCGAAACCTTTGGAAAGCAGCATGGAACAAGCCCATCGACAGCAATCGCATGATGTGGTAACAGTCACTGTGGTGCGTCTGCTTCAGGCACTATTGCAGAGTCATCCGCATCACATTTGGCGGGGCGACTTACCTGCATCACGGTTGCAGAGGTTTTGCGCTGGGCCTTCCCCGTCTCTGCGCCGCTCATTCGCATTTTACGCAACAATTCCCACTTGTTTCACCTTACAAAACTCAAGTTAAATTCCCTCCTCGAACCTCTCAACGGTGTGCCACACCACACAAGATTTCCAGTGCAAGAAGCGAAAGCAACATCGGCAACACGTGACCTTTCTCGCCATGGCCCCACCGCCTAACCCGCGGCCTATGGCTCCTCCTACGTCCGTGGCGCGCAGCTTGGCGAACGCAGCTGCTGCGCTTCGAGCCCAAGAGTGGCGGGACGGCAAAACAAGCTACTCCTCTATCCCTATTTCTAGCGCTAACGACGCAATACAGCACCCTACGTACGCTAATCCGCCAAATAGCACTCGACACCAAGCGCCGCGGGAAGTGGAGAACATTGCGCCATTCGTGGATGCGCACTACAGCTATGAAGAGAACGAGCGTGCGGCATTTTACGCGAAATTAAGGGAACGCCACCGTAACTTGGCACAACGACAGAGAATAGCGCGCGAGTTTTACACTCAACAATTGCAACAAAGGCAACAACCTCCAAGAACGACTGGCGAGAAGGCAAATGGCTACACTTCTATGATGCAAGAACTTGGCAAGAGACAAAAGATCGCAAACACAAGGCAACAGTTTAGATTGGAACCAGAGGTTGCAAAACATTATTTGTCCTCTTCGTACTCTATGTTGCCAAGAGTTGATGAGTCCAATGCAATAAGGGAATTGGACGACAGAAGAGTCATTAATGAGAGAGTGCGTCCAATTGAGATACAAAGGACAGCGTCTTTAGATTCGAGATCATTGGATTCAGGATCAGCAATGCTGATGTTGTCCAGACCGTCTACTGCAGAGAAAATGAGTATGCCGTCGGTTATTGAAGACCCTGACAACGACGTAGAAAATGAAGCTGCAATGGTGGAAGATGATACATCAACAGGTCAGAAAAAGCAGAAGAAGCGCGTGCGATACCTTCGCGACACAGATCGCCGCAATATTATCAAGCGGATTGAGAACGGAGAAAAACAGGCAGCACTGGCACGTGAATTTGGTGTCACAAGGGCAGCTATTTGTCACATTAAGAAGAATCGCTTCGAGATCCTCTCACGCTACAACTTGTTGGTCAAATCTGCCCAGGAAATGTAAGAAACAGTGAACACGCTGAAATAGCTGAAACAGTAGCGATGCAACGAACTGATCTTGATTTTTTTACTATAGGAATCGTGTCGAAGACTTCGTTGGACCACCAGGTGTGGAGATGATGGTACACGAAGTTCGCGCCAACTCGGTATTGCTGCTGATGACTATGCTGCGTGATAACCGCTCAAATGGAGCTACATTTCGGCGCGTGGCTGGTCGTCTGATCATGTGCGTGTGCTTTATCCTCTTTTGCTCGTTTATCTGCGTCTCACATAGGATGTTTGGCATTTGTAGGATCTTGTTAGAAGAAGCCCTTGCGATCTTGGGTACGGAGAGTGTGGAAGTGATCACAGGCACCGGTCACTTATATCGCGGTCTCGAGATGCGATATCAATTCTGTGGTGTGGCCATTGGGGCCGAAGGTTTCCCGTTTCTAGTACTGTTCCACCAAATGGAGCCTGATGCCCCACAGGGTTCGATACACGTGGAAGCGGAGACGGACAGGAACGGACAGCGCATTTGGCGTCTCAATCACATGGATCTACCCGCCAACATCGTCCAACACAAAGTCCTTCTCTTTTCGTCAACGTGCAGCACGGGAAACGCTGAATCAAAGGCTATCGAGGTGCGTCGAACTGTAGCTATGTGGTTTAGTGAGCTCATTTCTGTTGTGGTTTGACATGTGAGTAGGCTCTGTCTAGTATTGGATGCGACGAACGCAGCATTTCGCTTGTCATGATCCTTGCATCTTCAGACGGAATTGTCAACATCAGCAACCGCTTCCCGCGTACGTGCACACACTATATGGATACAAGTTGAATCTGTATCTCTTCTCCATCATCTAACGCGCTGTCATTGCAATTTTTTCTACACGAATATAAATTCAGAGGTAAAGATCATCACAAGCGGAATCGACAGCAAAGTGGATCCCCAGACTGACGCTATTATCCCTGGACTCGGCAACTTTGTGTCGCGTTACAACAGTTCTTACTAGTATTTGACAAATATGGCTACAGTAACCGGTAAAAATAGCCATCTTTTTCCGATATCCCACCGGTATATCTCAAAAACCGGTATCCTCTCGACCCCCTCCATTCATACATAGCCTCACAGTATCAAGACCTGATAGTCATCGCTCGAGTATGTTCGCGCTCTCTCGTCTCGCTCGCGCTGCGCGTCCTGCGTGTGCTCCCGCTGCTCGTTGCGTGTCGTACGTGGCGCCTCCACGCGTCTCGGCGGACAAAAGTTACCGCTTCGGTCTCCAATTGGACGATGTGAAGCCCCAGGACGAAGCGGAAGCGAAGACGTTGGCGCAACTTAAGGCGGTGCTGAGTCTCCGCAACGCGTCGCAGCACGAACTGAACAAGGCGCAAGTGGCTACAGCCATCGAGACGTTCCAGCGCTTCCCGGGAGACACAGGATCCAGCGAGGTGCAGGTGGCTGTGCTCACACAGAAGATTCTACGCTGCACGGCCCACGCCCAGCAGAACAAGAAGGACCATCACTCGCGACGAGGCCTCATTGCGATGGTGGAGAAGCGACGGAAGCTGCTCAAGTATCTGCGTCGCAAGGACCTGCACAAGTATCGCCAAGTAGTGGCGGCCTTGGGCCTTCGCTTCACGTAATGGCACGAGAGTAGACAGACGACAGGGAACAGGACAAAACCTTTCTTTCTAGTTGTTAGTTGTTAGTAGTTAGTTGCTGTCGTCCTCTTCGTCTTCTTCGAGAAGAGGAGATTCTTGACTTTCCATGAGCAGAGACAAGATGTCGACACATTCAGCGAACGACACGAGCGTATCGGAGGTGGCGCCGATTTCTTGCAATAATTCAGCGAGTTGATCTTCGCTCACATCCAGTTGCAACACGTCGAGGAGTCCTGAGAGACAAGAACATGGGATGCAACCACTCCGAGTTTTGGCAGAAGTGTCGGGGCTTTCGGCGAGGGCAGCACTTTGGGCGGCAAGGAGCGCAGCGAACTCACTTTGGATCGCACGCAACATTTGCTCGTCGAACACGACGACGCCGGGCTCGAGGTCAGTTGCGGTCATTGAACTGCGGCGAGGTGCAGTTTCTGGATCAGTGCCATTGGCCTCATCCTCGGCGGCGTCGTGGAAGGCTCGATCTCGCACACGTTCCTGACGGATGTCGGCTACACCTTCACTTAGAACCTGTTCCGGGTGTGCCAGCTCCAACTGTCCAAAGCAGCAATGTGAGTGAATGCTGTTGGTGAGAGCTAAACGATGATTCCTACCTCTGGAAGTTGGAATGCGTTGCGACGTTCTGCGTCATCGAGATCGTCGTCTTGCATGTTGTACTCGGTGTCGTCGTGGTACGTTCCGCACCTCGGCGCGCCGTCGACCCACTCACCTTCGTACATTTTGCGAGTAGTTTTGTAGAAGTACCGACCAGGGCCTTCCTTCTTGTCGCTGAGCCAATGACCTTCGTAGCGATCGCCGTTAGCTACAACCAAAACGTGTGAGTACTCCGAGTGTGCAATTAGTAGCTCAAATGTACTTACCTAGCACCAACGCGCCGCGTCCGGAACGCTCGTTGCGTACCCATTCTCCATCATAAACGGATTGATCCTCTCCGTAGACCATGCGACCGTGACCATGCCGCTTGTTGTTGAGCCATAAACCTTCATACTTGCCGCCATCTTCGTGGAACGAAGTGCCACGACCATGACGATGGTCATTGTACCACTCACCAGCGTACTGCTTCCGCAACTTCTTCTTGTCCTCGACCCAGTACACACCACGACCTTGTCGTTTATTCTCCACCCACTCGCCTTCATACTTGTTGCCGTTCGCGTACAGAAGTGCACCATAACCATGTTTCTGACCGTCCTTCCAGTCGCCGGTGTACTTACCCAGCAATGTGTACTCAATCTTCTTTGCAGCTGCAGCCATGTTGGTAGACTCCATCACATTTGCGTAGCTTGGCAACTGCTTCTCGCCCTTTTTGGGCTGCACCCAGTACACTGAGTGTCTTGGGCCATTGCGAGCCGCCAGTTGTTCGCGCAGTCGACTTGCTGACAAAGTGTTGCCACGACGACCAATTCCAGGCTTTGGACCTGTGTTCACTTTAGCACTCATCTTCTTGAACCGATGGACACAAACGGCAGGAGAATACCAACTGACCTGTGAACCAAAGGAGTGCAGTGCTGCTGTCACTTCAACATCAGTAAAAATACAAAGTGAACCGCGTCAATTTTGGCACATTGCTACATTTAGAGGCCAACCTTCTTGGCTTTGTGCCAGACGACATGACAGATCAGCACACACTCTACTCTCCAGTTGTCCGCTGCGTTGCAACCCTCGAAGCTCCTTCTTGACTGAAGAGTTTTACTGGGGTCCGTCACGCGTCATGAGGGCTCCATAAAGGTTGGGTCGGCGATCGCGAATAAGACCCCAACTAGCTCGTCGCACATGGAACTTTTCAAGGTCAAAGCTCTCCACCAGCACACCTTCGGACTCACGGTCGGCAATCTTGAGCTATTGACAAAGTATAGAACATGATGTCAGAAAATCTATCGAGGCATTGCAATGACTTCAGCATACCATTTCGCCAGTTTGTCCTGTGATGAACGAAGATCCGACAAAGGTTACTTGAATGCCGTCGACTACCTCAGCGCCCACGCGGTTAGAGCAGATAACGGGCACCATATTCGCCGCTGCATGACCTTGCATCACACGTTGCCACTGGTCACGCGGGTCAAATTTGGGGTCAAATTGGTTACTACCCATGGCGCTCGGATACAGCAGCAGTTCTGCTCCCTGGACCACCAAACTGCGTGCCACCTCAGGATACCACTGATCCGATCCAATTGCCACTCCAATCTTGCCATAACGCTACAAGAAAATAGTTCTTCAGTACAGCCCTCCATCTTTCTCACTTTTCTCTACTCACTGTGTTCCACACTTTGAAAGCGTCGTCGGACGGTGTAAAGTAATATTTCTCATTGTATCCCAGTCGATCTATCACAAAAACACTCTCAGCATCACTTTCTCCATTGCAACACATTGTACCTTACCTCCAATGTGCATTTTCCGTGTGACCCCCAACACTTGTCCATCTGCGTCAATGACTGCACAGGAATTGTAGTACGAGTTCTTGTATCTCTCAAAGAAGCTGATGGGGATCACCACGTGCAGTTCCTTGGCCAATAGAGCCATCCCCTGCACTAATGCAGACTCCTCCAGTGTCGTAGCCAATTGGAAATTGCCAACATTGAGCTCAATGGGGAAGTACGAGAACTGGAAAAGTTCTTGCAGTAGAATCACTTGAGCCCCACGAGAACTGGCAATACGCACGAGCGACTCGGCCTTCTTGATGTTTTCTTCGGGGTTCCCACAGCTCATTTGCGTCGCAGCTACCGTCATCATCTACGTACGTGAGTAAGAAATAAGAAAATGATTATGTTCTTGGTCTATTAAGCAGCTCTAGAGGTGGGGAAGTACCCGCTCGACGGCCGTGGACGGCGCATTGAAGCCCACGTTGGCGGAACTCGAGCCCAGTGAGCCTGTGGAGGAACCGACGCGACCGACAGAGGCGTGCATGGAGAGAAAAATAATGGTTTGGACAGGCGGGACTGCACGTTGTATGAGGATGCGACCTGACGACACTGATGTCACAAGATAACTAAATGGTAGTACGTTGATAGCAGATGCTAACAAAATCCAGTAGTTGAAGAATGTGTGGTATTATGGATACAATTCGATTTGGTAATAGTACTAATATGTACTAAGATAACGAGATAGTACACATGTTTCTACTGATCTGGATGAACTGAAGCTGAGCATGCACGGTCTAGTTTGGACGACGTTGCTAGCTCAAGCAGGGCTTCACCGCCTTGCCCCCCATGTGTAACGATGGCGCATTCTTGCAGGAGTACGAAGGAAGCCTATCGTGGCGTAATTTCGTAGTCGCGGCGGTCTCAGAGCTCTCTCTAGCAAATAACACCCAGGTGTTTCGTCCGCGGATACTTGGCCTGAAGCTGTGGCCACTGCACAACAAACTCGTCTGCCACGTAGTAGAGCAGTTTGCCTGTCAACGACAAGTGCTGCACACGAGCAAAGCTCTCGCAAAAGACAATCTTCGAGTCTGTCTGGATGCCCAACACACGGAAGAGCAGCACCGCCGCACAGATTGGAATGCAAGTGCCTACAAGCAGCAACAAGACAACAACTCTCCGTTCAAACCACTGCTGACTCACCAATTGACAGCAACATACCAGGTCCATTGCACAGCACTAGCTGAGGGCGACGGTTGTATACCAGTCCTAGACACGACTGAAACGAGCGCAGCGTAGTCCACACCGTCGACGACCACGACTGTCCAACCTGATGCAACCAGCACACACACAGCATCAGATTTAATATCCACCTCATTGCACAGCATTGCACCACATCGAACCTCTCGACTGCGTGGGATAATTGCGAACGAGTCTTCCTCCGTTGGCTTCCAGTCCAGTTCTGTCTTCGTCTGACTGGTTTTATCCGTCTCCGCCACCACAAAAGTGATAGGCGTGTACACGTCCCTCTTGAGCTTCTTCATGAGCTTAAGCAGCTCCGTCGTGTGGCCTCCAGAGCCTAAAACCGCCATGACGCGGATCTGACGCCGCGTTTTCTTGCATTTGGCTGCGTTCTGATGGTGGAAAAACGGCTTCGAGTAGCTGGAAACCGACGCCTTCACACGCTGAGGGATGACCACCTGCCAGACGCGAAGAACGAGCAGCACAGCCACCAGGAAGAGCGATCCGCCGAGACGTAGCAACAGTCCGAGCAGCTCCATACTTGCCACGTAAAATGATTATGAGGGGTTACGTTTAGGGTACGCGAGGGTTACACAGGGGTACGAAAGGCAACTTGTGTATCATTTCCGAATTGTCCTCGTCCAGCACAAGTGATTTGCACGAAGTACCGCAATTGCAATGGGTTCGTCTGTATTGCAGACTTATGTGGTATGCACGAGTGTCTTGTACCTCAAATTCCTGCGTGTAACCATGATCCAAGCCAAGAAAACGTTCGAAGCTGGTGGTCGTGCTCCTGAAGACAAGAACCTACCACTTGCTAAGGGCAGACCGAAACAGACGTACGGTATGGACCCAGCAGCCGAGAAGGACGAGAAGATCCTCAAGGCTCGTGAGGTAGAGCACCGCTGGCGTCGTATCGTGCAGAACGACTTGGAGTCTATTCCACTTGCTCTCGTGGTATTCGGCATTGGCGTGGCCATCGAGGACCGCATCAACCCGACCGTGCAGATCGGAGCCATGGCAACGTACACAGTGCTGCGTTGCTTCCACACTATTGCCTACGCCAAGAAACTACAGCCACACCGAGCCTGGTGCTGGCGTATTGGCGTCGTCGCGATCGTGGCCGGTGCCATCAACGCTGTGGTTGGTGTCTACGCGTAGGAATCGGGGCCATTACAAGACAGAGCAGAGTAAATCAATTCATGTCGCCTTCAAACTAAATCAGTCTGATCCAGACAACGCTTTGATGGCGGCTGTGCATTTTATCTCGCCATCGCTGCTGGTAAATACCCTAAACTGCGTCAGTCAAACGGCCAGCAGTCTATAGGCATGTTAAACTTAAGCGGGAGACCGCTGCTGACGTAAATCGTTGTGTAATTGGCTAAAAAGAACCGATTTACGTAAACTAGCAAGATGGCTACATTGTCACCGACGTAGCGAGACTTTGGCTCGAATCTCCAAGTATTTACCCAAGTACTTAGTCTGCTATGAGTGGATCGACAGAATTGAAGGCGTATATCGTTTGCTCCTTCATTCTCTACCTCAAATTCGTCATCGCTACGGGGATTCAGGCCACCAAGACTTTTGACGCTGGTTGCCGTCCGCCGGAGGACAAGAACTTAGCCCTTGCTCAAGGCCGACGAGAGCAGAATTACGGGCTTTTTGGCGATGGCAATGACCCCGAACTCATGAAGGCGCGCGAGATCGAGCACCGCTGGAAACGCACCATCCAGAACGACCTCGAGTCTATCCCACTAGCATTGCTAGTGTTCCTCGGGGGAGTGTTCGCCGGTGGCAGCAAGGAGCTCTACGTCATCTGTCTGGCCATCTACACTTGTACGATGTTTCCACATACGCGTATGCCAACATGCTCCAACCTCACCGCGCGTGGTGCTGGCGCATCGGCGTACTTATGATCATCGTTGCTGGAGTCAACTCCATCGTAGGCATCTTCAAGTAGAAGTATCAACTAGCCATAACTTTCTAACAGTTTTGTCAATTGATTCGATCTCCAGTGATACTTTCAACCGTTTTTTGTTGAAGCACGTCAAAAGCTAATCAATCCGGCCATCTCCCGGTTAAGTTCACGTGTCATTCACGCCATCAGGTCTGCTGGCCTCCGTTGCAGCTCAAGATGGTGAAGAGATTAGTCCTCGTTGCATCCAAGCGTGATCTCGGACCATTACGCTACAGCTATCCCATTCTGTAATTCTCGTCTGAAACAACGTGATGTCTGCGTCAACCGAGCTCAAGACTTACGTGACCTGCGCCGCCGTGCTGTACGTCAAGTTCGTGTTGGCCACGGGTATTCAAGCCACCAAGACGTTCGAAGCTGGCGGCCGCCCGCCTGAGGACAAGAACCTACCGCTGGCCAAGGGCAACCCCGTGCAGACGTACGGTCTGGTCACACCCCCAGAGACGTCCAAGGAGGAGAGCGAAAAGCTCCAGACGGCCAAGGTCACAGAACTGCGTTGGCGTCGCATCGTGCAGAACGACCTCGAGTCCATTCCGTTGGCACTCGTCGTTTTCGGTGCCGGTGTGATGGCTAAGGGCAACCCGGTGGTGCAGATCGGTGCCATGGTCGGTTACACGGCAGTGCGGTGCTTCCACACGGTGGCGTACGCCAACGCCATGCACCCGCACCGCGCGTTGTGCTGGTTGTTCGGCGTCATCTTCATCACGACGGGCGCTGGCAACGCGCTCTACGGCGCCTTTTCCAACTAGACAAGTAGGTGCACTAGGCAGTAACATCAATGATATCTGTGCACTTGTAGACTCGCTCCATGGCTCATACCTTGCGTGTACAGCTCAGCCACACACGTCGGACAGCAAATCCTCGCTACCGTCCAACCTGACACGTCTGTGTGAAGGTCGAAGCCTGACCGGTCACTCATATTCAGATCCGCTCGTTCCATCCAACTTCCAGTTCCAACGCACCATGGTCGACGGCAACGTGAAGGTGTATGTGACCTGTAGTTCAGTGCTGTACCTTAAGTTCCTGGCGTGCACGTGGATCCAAGGCGGCAAGACCTTTGTGTCTGGCGGACGCCCACCTGAGGACATTAAGCTCGGCATGACTAAGATTAAGCAAGACTACGGTCTCACCAAGACGGACGACGAACGCGTCCTCAAGGCACGAGAGGTGGAGCACCGCTGGCGCCGCGTGATCGCCAACGACTTGGAATCCATTCCCTTTGCTTTGTTCATCTTCGGTGGAGGAATCCTCGCCGGTAGTAACCCGGTCGTGCATGCTGGCGCCATGACCGTCTACACTACGGCACGCTGTCTGCACACATACGTCTATCTGAACGCCATGCAGCCACACCGTGCGATCTGCTGGGGCGTCGGCGTGCTCGCCACCCTCGTTGGCGTTGGCAACGCCGTCGTCGCCATCCTCAACTAGACATTACGACACTTTGTAGCGCAACTAAGGTCCATGCCATCAATGAACTTGTCTGTGAACATTCACAGCCTGCAAGCAATAGCACCCTATGCTAACCAGACCAACACATGCAGCACCCCACGTTGAATCACCAGTTGATGTGCTAGCGGCTCTGTTCACGTCTTTGTAAACGCCGTGGTCGCGTCAACAGCTCCCTCGTCGCCTCTCAGCCGTCGGAATTCCTTGTCGTACGTGGCAGCTCACAACCGGAAAAGCCAAGAGATCCGCAACACTATGGTCGACGCCAACACCAAGGTCTACATCGCCTGCAGCTCCGTGCTGTACCTCAAGTTCCTGCTTGCCACGGGTATTCAGGGCGGCAAGAAATTCCGTTCGGGTGGCCGTCCGCCTGAGGACGCCAGCCTCGGTCTGGCCAAGACCATTGGAAAGGGTCGAAAGCAGACTTACGGTCTGGACAAGACCGACGACGAGAAGGTGCTCAAGGCTCGCGAGGCCGAACACCGTTGGACGCGCATTGTGAGCAATGACCTCGAATCGATCCCGTTCGCGCTCTTCGTCTTCGGCGGTGGCATCCTAGCCGGCAGTAACCCCACGGTGCACGCCGGTGCTATGACCGTCTACACGGTTGCCCGTTGCCTACACACTTACGTGTACGCACACGCCATGCAACCGCACCGTGCTATTTGCTGGGGTGTGGGTGTCCTCGCCACTCTAGTGGGCGTCGGCAATGCCATCGCTGCTATTCTGTAAGCTTCGTTGTTGCGAGATAGTGAACTCTTGAGTGGACATGTTTTCAAATAAATGAAGGAATGTGCTTCATGATTGCTACCTGGTGTTCACGTGTCGGTAGGGTTTGATGGCAGACACTCTACAGAGTCTGCACCCTCTCATTCGTCTCGTAAGCAATGGGCTTGGGACTAATCGGATCAACCAATTCCGGGACATATCATCAACTTTTCTGGCAGATGATTACATGTAGCTTGGCTGCAACCAGTAGGCGGATGAAGCTGTTGCTAGTCAGTCTCTGGTTAGATCACCACATTCGATTTCGGTGCCTGAAGCTCCAACAAACTCGACAAAACAATCAACTACGCAGACAAAATGTTGTCCGGTAATGTCAAGGTTTACGTCGCATGCAGTTCCGTGCTCTACCTCAAATTCCTGTTGGTTACATTCATCCAAGGTCCCAAGTCCTTCAAGTCGGGCAGTCGTCCGCCTGAAGATGCCAAGCTCGAGATGTCTGAAGGTCGTGAGCAGAACTATGGATTGACCCAGACCGATGACAGGGTCGTTATCAAGGCGCGCGAGGAAGTTCACCGCTGGCAACGCATTATCGCGAATGATCTCGAGTCCATTCCGTTCGCGCTTTTTGTCTTTGGCGGAGGAGTTCTAGCCGACAGTAACGACATCGTGCACGCCAGCGCTTTCATCGTCTACACTGTGTCACGTTGCTTGCATACCTACATGTACGCGAACGCGATTCAACCTCATCGATCAAACTGTTGGTTTGTCGGCGTCGCAGCCACCCTCGTGGGGGTAGTCAACGCGATCATTGCCATTGCGTGAGCACGTAAGAATGGAAGAACAACAGCTTGACAGTCTCGATCAGTGAAAGTACATGGAGGTTCGCAATAATAGCTAATCTACTCTCCATTCCGTATTATTGGGGTTTACTACTAACAATGAAGCAACGAACACTCGCTTAGTCTCGAAATGTAATTCATCGCTGACATACAATCTATCTAATGGTTTTCGGCGCAGGTGAAGAACTAGTGGTAAACGAAAAAGAAAACTTAAGCTGGTGTTACTACATTCCATCACAGAACTGTTTATTACTCTCTCAACTCACGATAGTATTCAAAGTAATATTCAATTGATCGTGCTTTATAAATTGGTCAAGTAGTGAATACTGCTAGTCCTCTGGTTGCTGCTACAAGTATTCACCGTCTTTTATCGAGTAACCACAATTCCGCGTTTAACTGTGTTGAACTTTGATGACATCGATGTGCTCCTTGAAATGTTTACCTTGACAATATTTAGGCGAATAATGGGAGTGAACTACAACGGTAAATTTACTAGAAAACCCACTGGATAATGGTAGATTGTTTCAACCCTTATCGTACACAAAACCATTACAGTATATGAATTCAACCAACTTCTGCATTTCCATAAGTACACGAAGTCTAATTCGCTGGAGTCACTATGCCTGTCAGTGTAACTCTAATCGGTGCGGCATTTACGACATACAAAAAAATTCTCACATATACAGAAATCTGTCGATGTTTGGAGAAACTTTGAGGTTGAAAAAAGCACCGTGGTGATCCAAGCGGGTAGTACGATGAAGAAGTAGCATCTAACCTGTTACGAAATCCACAACTGGATGACCCAGTTATCGGAAATACCAATGTTAACTAGTCGTTGAGAGGATCCTGGGTCCCATTTTCACGTCGTAATGTTTAATAGAGTACTTGAATAAAGATCAAGGTGTACAGAATTTGTCTTCTGCTCATAATGCATCATCGAAACAACTGAGTATCATGGTGAACTACAGTACATGTAAAAGGAATCATCAACAACAATCTCTTTCTGGTGCGAAGATGTCTCGTTCTGAAAGGTGTGTCTGTTAGTGCTGGCAACTGTACCAGTTGGTCCCTCAGTAAAATGTAAACACTAACAGATCCCCTGAAGTACATTAGATCTATGCAACTCATTGTGCCAACGCTCTGCATTCTGGATCCATCCGGGCATTGTTGAATACGGAAGCGACATCCTCCAGTGAACCCAAAACTCGGAGCATTGCAGGTATCATGCTTGCTTGAAATTGAAGGTTGACGACTCGACTCTGATTGCCATCCCAAATCATCTGCATCACGCCATCCACTTCCAGTTGCTGACCCAAAAGCCTTTGTGCGAGTGGTGAGAAGGAATTCCCTTTCATTAGGTGTGGGAAAGCATATCGGACGGAACTTTCGGAAAAGGTGGTATATCCCTTGACGGTGGCCACAACCGAGTCTTCACCACTTCTCTCCAAACGCACGAGATGGAGGTCGATATCAGGATGAGTTGCCGTCACTCGTTGCCAATTTTGAAGTAGAGCTCGAACGCCGACAAATGAATCGTAGATGACGTCTGGTGTCATCACCGCGAGAAGAAAGTCAATTTGTACGCTGGAGTTGATAGCAGATAGCGTTTCGGTGGACTTTGACATTGTCAAGAATACTTTGATGCCATTGCGAAAGAGACGGAAGTATTCCACAGCCAGACCCAAGCATGTTGGCTCAGTCAATATTGGTCGAGAGAGACCGGCGTAGTATTGCTCCCATGACAGACTCGTTAAATTCATGTCAGTATCCAAAGACAGGTGCTTCTTCGTAAAGCCGAGTGCCTCACGGTGCTGCACTTTGAGTTCGCCAATCATTCGTCGTAGCAACGACACCTCTTCTCGGAGTGTTGCCTCGTATCCCCATTTTCTTGTGTCTGTACCGTATTTGGGCAAGTCGGCGTTGCTCTCGATGACGCTCAGCAGTGATTTTACTCTCCTTTTGGGTCTTGCTGATGCCACGGCAAGAATTGTCTGCTTTTTGGTGTACTGAGAGGAGTCCTCCACACTCGAATCCCAGTTGAGACGCCTATTCATTGCAGTCCAGACTTCATCTTGCTCTGTGGTGAAAGTGAATCCTCCCAGTCATAAAAAATACCCAAGCCATCCTGTGAATCATCATAGCTGTCGGAATCGCCCAAATCACACGGCGAGTAGTCTGGTTTGTGGTTGGTCTTGAGTATGAAGGAGTTGTACGACGCTCGTGTTGACTTCTGCACCACATCGACGATGATGCGACCACTCAAGTACTGAGAATTGGGCAACACCATTTGCGAGAGTGCGTAGAATGCGAACGAAATAGAAGAAAACCCAGCTAGACAGCGATAGAAGAGCATGAAGCGATCGCTCGCAGCAATATACCATTGTACCAGATGCACACCTGCAACCACAACTACAGTCAGCGGTTGTAATCACTTTGTCAAGAGGAAAGACCTATCAGACCATGTTAAACGAGATCGCCACGATCGAACGCCAGAAAATGGCATTCATAGACGTCATCGAGTAGGTGAGGAACTTGACAGCAGTAATTGTCAGACTGAATGAAACGGCCGACGCAAGTCATGCCTAACAAGCTTGACATCGGTCGTAGTTTTCACCGTTGTTGGTAGGAGTGGTTGATCTTCGTGCAAAGTTTTCGACATGGATTCAATCGTCTTGCTATTGGCAGCTACACCGTTTGTTGTTGACGAAGATTTAGTTGTGTGTCGATTTAACGTACTAAGCTCCTTGGGTAAATCTCACTTTGCACTTGGAGTCTCTAGCCACGAGAATGTTCTGTTTCATGACCACATGTGCAACCTAATGGAGTTCAGTGAGAAAACACACATTATTGTAGTGGATGTCGGGTGTTCCAGCCT